>CAAE01014979.1:1580998-1619081 GCA_000180735.1 Tetraodon nigroviridis
CCAGATTCAGAGTCTTTAAAGACTGACCAGAATCGAGTGGACCTACTCTCAAGATTTATGGAATCTTTGGGCGTCAGGTCAGCGGTGCTGGTTAGCCCGTCCATGAGCGGACATTACTCCATCCCCTTCCTCATGAAGAACAACGCTCAGCTGCGTGGCTTCGTTCCTATAGCTCCAGTTGGTACCCGAAATTATACTCCACAGCAGTACCAAAATATTCAGGTGAGTAGCTTAAGATTCTAGTCATTAAAATGGACAGAGTTAACTACAAAGTATATACAATAGGATGACCCTTTGGTCAACTTTGTTTTGGGGTAAATTGCATTTAGGCACCACAGTGAGGCCTTATCAGATTGAGCCACTAGAGGGCGGTAAAACACCAGCCAACTCTATAAGATTTTTCTTTATTTCATTTATTCATGAACTCTGTATTAAAAGTATTAAAAATCTAGTTTTTCCAGTCGCATTTTGCAGCAACATACCATCGCAGCAAATAAACAGCCAATTTAGGGGATTCTAACAATTTTATGGTGTATTTTTCTGTGCAACAAGCTGAAACAGTTAAATCAGAATTCCTCCTCTTGTCGGTGCCGGATTTATTTATAGGTGTTTATTCAGGAGCTGCCAATAACGTAGGCAGCTACAGTAAATTTGATGCATGTTAATACCCTTGTGTGCCCCCCCACCCCCCCACGCTTTCAAACAGACTCCCACACTGATTGTGTTCGGAGCTTTGGACACGAACCTCGGGGCCCAGTCCCACAAGAACCTGATACAGCTCCCGCATCACTTTGTGCTGAAGATGGAAGGAGCGCGGCATGCCTGCTACATGGAAAAAACCAGAGAATTCCATAAAGGACTGATCGAGTTTCTTAGTACATTAAAGTGAAGCATGAGGCCGACAAAGAGAAGAAGGAAAAAGGTTAAGGTAAATGAAGAAGATAAGAAAAAATGATAAAGGGGAGACCTTGGTTGCTAGGGTATGGTTTCTGTTTGACTAAGAGATATTAAGGCAGTAATTTCCTAAATACACATATTACATAAATGAAATAGCATGAAATGTCGTAGTAGCATTCAACAGAGTATTTAAATGTTTCTGTTGTATTATGTGTGGTTTTATTTAGATTCCAGCAAAAGTACCCCAGTAGATGAGCAAAGATCAGTCAGGATCTTAACCTGTATGTTGTTTCTTTTACGTGGTGACATCATTGCATGAAAAAAGTCTTGCATGTTCTTGTGGTACTTTTATTTATTTTTTTGCAGGGGACGTGAGGTTGACTGTAAATATGGATGTTACCATTTTCATTTTGCTTCATATTTGACTGGTTTATGTACATAAACAGTAGTTATCTCAGTGCTGAGCAAAACATGCCATCAAACTGTGATTAATGTAGTAAACCGGAATGTAGCCCATATTACGTAAAGAAGCAAAGGGTTTTATGTTTATATGAAAAAATACAGTTATATGTAATATATTTGGAATAAGCTTGGACAATCCTGAAAAAAAATGTATGAATAAGTATGTCACATGATAAAAATGTGGAAAAAACCTTAAATAAATTAGAAATGTTAATTATAAACATGATTAATTCACTACTTTGCACAGGAGTAGGTGCCGACAGCCAGAATATTATATTGTTGTTGTGAGTGGGAAATTTATTGTTGGTAAGTACACAGTATTTTGTATTATCTCTAATGTAATAAACAACAATAATTCCTAATTCTATTTCTAAATGAGTAAATTAGGGCCGATGACCAGGACCTGCTTTAAAGTCGACGCCAGTGTCACCACTTTTATTTTGAAGGGCCTGAACAGGAACCCTGATGACGTAACTGTGTACCCTGACCACAGGGTAAATTTGTAAACTCAACCTGCCTCAAGTTGCCTTTACTGGTGAGTACAGAGATATTATTGTGCTAATCAACGTTATGCCACTCAGATATTTTGACAATTAGCGTGTCCATGGATATCGTAGGTGCTAGTTTCATAGCGGCCGACTAGTTTAGCGCAGTTGTCGCACTACTAGCCGGTTTAGCCTGCGGTCGGTGCAGGCGTCGTTCAGCAGGTCGACGATGAGCCTCTGTCAGGATTGATGTCGGCTCTTTATTACGTCTGTGTTCAACTGTTATCCCTGTGCCCTCATTGGAATACAGAAATCAAACTGTCATGCTGCCTGACAAAGATGGTCCTGGGGTTGGAGGCGGACAGAGCTCCCCCGGAGGAGAGGAGCCCTCCGTGGCTCTGTTCCGAGAGTACCTCCGCCTGAGGACCGTGCACCCAGACCCGGACTATGGTGAGACGGCTGCCTGGCGGACTCACACCTGCTTTCGGGGTTAAATGCTTCCCCCTTCTTCTTTTACTTCATTCTCATCGTCAAACCCGAGTTGATGATTGACAGCCATGGGGAGATTTCAGTCCAAAGATGATTTCAGGTCAAAGTGTGGCTCATATCTCTTTTAGGGTATTTTTGTGATCTCAGATATTAATTTGAACTAGCACCAAATTGAATGCGTGCTCAGAAAGGAGGGCCTGCGTTTTGGAAAACATCTCCCACCTCTGATAACAGGATGTAGTCACACCTGAGGACGGTGAATTATCTGAATCTGCTGTGGTTTAATCTACGTCACAATAGATTGAGCTTAATCTTTGTCTTCCCTTAACCGTGAGTATCTTATCTTGACTCTGCTCTGTTTTTCAGACACTGCTCTTCAGTTCCTGGAGCGGATGGCGGGGGAGCTGGGGCTGCCCATGAGAAAGATCGAGGTGTGTGTGGCTCAGTAAATCAGGCAGCTATGCTGACTTTGTAAACACTTGAAATTGTGGCCACCACCTTTAGGTCTGCCCGGGCCGAGTCGTGTCCGTGATAACATGGGAAGGGTTGAACCCTGCCCTGAAATCCATCCTGCTGAATTCCCACACGGATGTTGTACCTGTCTTTCAGGTATGTCTTCTGTCCCAGATAATGATGTACTCCTGATATTATCTGCAATTACATCGGGGTAAAAAACAGATTTGACATCAATCTCTTCTCCAGGAACATTGGAAATACGATGCTTTCAGTGCTTTCAAAGATGCAGAGGGCAACATTTTTGCCCGTGGAACACAGGACATGAAATGTGTAACAATACAGTGGGTATAAACTGCCTTGGTATCTTGTTTTAGTAAACAGGATATAGCAGTATTTGTTGTGTTCACTTTTTTTTTCTGAGCTGTGTAAAAAAAAAAAAAAAAAGGAAAAACGGCTTTTAGGTCCACTATCTGTATGTACACATGGTCAGTCCAGCTGTTCTTTGCAGATACATCCAGGCGGTAAGACGGCTGAAGGCAGAGGGACGGAGGTTCTCAAGGACTGTGCACCTAATGTTCGTTCCTGGTGGGGACTTTTATAGTTGATGAATGTGTTCTTTCCTTTACACTTTTGTAAACAGCCTTGTTTGGTTTGGTTAGTCTGGGATGTGTGAAGTGACCCTGTTAAGCTCTTGACAGCCAGGCTGTTGAAGCCGGCGAAAATATGCATTAAAGCAGAAGGCACATGAGTGAATCCACTTTTAGTGTTCTAATAAGTCACTTTTATGACTGCGGTATTGACATTTGAACACATTGGAAGGTCTAAATAATCATTGTCTACAGCATCAATTTGCATAAAAGAAAAAGTTTCTAGACTCCAGTTTTCCAAATGTGTTAGATATAAACATGTAGGGGCATAGAAATGGTTTGACAAATAATCTGTTATAACTGAATTCATATTTTTTCCACTTGTTTCCAGATGAAGAAGTTGGAGGGCAGCAGGGAATGGAGACTTTTGTGAAGCATTCAGAGTTCCAGAAGTTAAACATTGGCTTTGCGCTGGATGAAGGTAAATAAATAACTGCGGATGCATAAACAACGGTTAATAAATGGGTTGGTTGCTAATTTAATTGGGTTCAATTTTCATGCGGCCACTTTGATGGAGCAATAAAAACACTCCTCCGGCCCTCAAATGTCTGTTCAATTCACTTTGTGACATTCACTGCTGTGAATTACGACATATTTGTTCGCATACATTACATCTTTTTGACTAACTAGAAACCAAAAGCATGTCAAATTTTCATTTTTTTAACATTTAAATTTTACTTGTAAATAATGACCTTTGGAACTGAATGCATTGCAATGCGTGGAAAGTAAGAAATAGTTATTACCTGAATTTCTGTAATGCAGGTCTGGCCAATCCTGGTGAAGCCTTCACGGTGTTTTATGGTGAAAGGAACCCCTGGTGTGAGTGTGAAACACGTCCACAATCCTATCGGTTTCCTGGAAGCTTGAAGGGTGAAAACAGAAGAGTGGTTCTTGTTTCAGGGATAACCATCCACTGTCCAGGCAGCCCAGGCCACGGTTCCAGGTTTGTGGAGAACACTGCTGCGGAGAAGTTGGTGAGCGTCAGTGTCTGGTGTCTGATGTCTGCGCTGTTTCGAACCACAGCAGCGTCGTTGCCATTTTGCTCGTGTAAACTTGGACTTTTTTTATTTTAGCGCCAAATCATGAACACCTTCCTGGACTTCAGAGAAAAGGAGAAACAGAGGTGAAGCTGGGAAACATTCAGAAATATATGGCCAGACAATTGTTTTAAATTGCATCATGTTTATGTTCAAGATACCTTTTTACTGTCTTTATAAAGTAGATATGAGTATGTTTTGTGTTTTATAATTTGCTGGTTTTGAAAGCATTTTGAATGATTATTTTCCTCTTCTGCCACTTTGTAAATGTCCCAAAAAGGGCAAAAAGACTCCAGACTAATTGATAAGCTGTCCTTAAAACCAAATCTTTTGTTTAGATTTAAATTATTATATTGCCATTGAATGAACTATATTATCTACAGCAAACAAATATTTAAATTACTTGCCAATTCATTGTGTTTTTAGGCTAAATACCAGTGAATGTTTGACCCTCGGTGACGTCACCACGGTGAACATGACTATGGTTAAAGGGGGTGTGGCCTATAACGTCATCCCATCAGAAATGGACATCAGCTTTGACCTGAGGATACCTCCTACAGTCAACCTACAGGTGCGTCACCTCCAACTCCAGCTGTCAGCTCGTCCTGGCCGCTGACGGCTGGAGTTGAATATCCTCGGTGGTCCTCGACCTGCGTCTCAGGTAAAATCGTCGTCAGGTTGACGTTAAACCTGTGCTCATCTGTAATTCGTTGTAATCCCACCAGGAGTTTGAACGACAGATCAAAGCCTGGTGCAAAGAAGCAGGTGAAGATGTCACCTATGAATTTGCTCAGGTCAGTTCTTTGGCACCCACAAATGTCCCATCTGTGTGAAACGCCACACTGAAACGGTTCCCGACCTTTGCAGAAACACATGAACCAGAACATGACTTCAACAGAGGAGACGGACCCTTGGTGGCGGGCCTTCAGTGGAGCTTGCAGGGAAATGTAAGTCCACCGATGTCAGGCAGCAAAAACCAAGCATGTTCAGAAGCCGTCTGCCATCATAAATCCAAAGCCTCCTCTTCTAAGTTAGATCTCTGCAACAGACAAGCCTCTTGATATTTTCCAACTGCAGGAATTTAACTCTGGAGAAGGAGATCTTTCCTGCTGCCACAGACAGCCGTTTTATCAGAGCTGTGAGTAGACATTGTTCACTCTGCATCCCTCCCGTTTGGAGCCGTGTTATAGGTTCGATTACTGCCTTCAGGTCGGTATACCTGCTGTTGGGTTTTCCCCCATAAACCGCACGCCGATCCTGCTGCACGACCACAACGAGTTTCTGAACGAACGCGTCTTCCTGAGGGGCATCAGCATATACGAGGGGCTCATCGCCACGCTCGCCAGCGTCCCCGCCTCTCCTGACGAGGCGTAGACACGTCTTTCAGCTCCCTCTAAATGATTTCACACCGTAATCTGAAATACTAGCGGATCACCAAAGAGAAATAACTTGCATATCATAACTTAGAGCGCTTAGCCCCGGGTACCCCGGTGGGACTGCACTTCTCAGGAGCTGGATATTGCCTGGTGCTGCATCAAGGCCCAGTACTCCCAGTATGAGAGCTGCTGTAGCAAGCTTTTACTGTGTGTATCAAGTTCACATAAAAAATGATTAACATTCACTCCATGAGCATTTTTTTAATTTACTGGAGCACTGTTGTAAATTATTTGGTGAACAGTTTATTTTATAAACTAGAATTGAAAAAAAACTGGCTTTGTTTTGGTTTTGTTTTGGTTTTTTTGTAATGAGAAGTGTGTGTGTGTGTTTGTGTGTGTGTGTGTGTGTGTGTGTGTGTGTGTGTGTGTGTGTGTGTGTGTGTCTGTGGAGGAGATTAAAAAAGTTAACATGCCCTTAAAGTTCAATGTGAAAGTAGTCGTATCCTGATATAGAATTTTACTCAGTACTCTTATGTCAGGGTGCCATATTCCAATACACACATCTTTTTTTACCTCTTTGTAGAGTTGGAGGTGTTTTTTACGCATGAAAAGTCCACGCTGAATCTCAACTTTCTTATTTTTGAAGGTTTTCTTGCCTTTCCCTCCCACAGCTTCACACCCCCACTTTGCAGATGGTGTTTCTTTTTGGTGACTGCTGTTGCACCAGTTATACAGGGGATCTACTGTTGGGCTGACTTGACAGCAATTAGCCAGGCTTCAGAGTGAAAAGGTAACCCAAGAATCAGACGCTGTATGCTGCAGTAGTCTTTCCACATGCCGGTTATTGTATTTCGAGATATTACTGTACTTGACTGAGCAAATTTGCTGATTTTAATCAGATATTGTTTTAAGCACGGCTGTTGCGCAACCTTTATTGACAGTTATTGAAATAGAATATGTAAAATGCCTTTTGATATAGAATGTTGTTTTCATGAAGCAAAGGTCAGCCTCATCCACAGTTTTCCTCCCACCGAGTTCTCATTCAGTTACCAGTGTGAGTCTCTCCAAGGGGAGCTGGCAGGCAGAGGGAGCAGCCAGTAATTAGGCCTCCCTCTCCTTGGGACATGGCAGCTGTGGTCACACACCAGACTGTCAGCGAGGCGAATAAAGGCCACGTGCAGGTAGAGCTCAGGTGAGACGAGGAGCAGCTGAGTGAGAGCTGGAGGGAGGAAAGCTGCAACGTTAAAACACACCGACAGCTGATGTGAGTATTATGTGATGTTTGATCCACGACCACTAAAACTGGCATCGCCGGTGACCCCGGATGTCTTGCATTTCTTTGTGTGATCCTCGTGCTGAGATCACCGGGCAATATAATTTTTGGGCGACAACAGCAGAAGGCCCTTGCTTTATTTTTATCATCTTCTTTTCTTTGCTGAACCACGTGTCTCCGTGCTGCGGCTCAGAGCTGTTCGTATTCACACATGCTGCAGTGCATGAAGGAAAAGGTCCACGTCTTCCAGCTGGAAGCACATTTGTCTTTTTAATATGTGGTCCCGCAGCGCAACCGCAACTGTTCTCTGGATAATTAAAGCCTAAACACAGTGTGATGCAGCAATGAGGGTCTCCCTTGAATGCCAATTACTGGTGTTTTGTCAGTGATGCCTCCACAGCTTCTTTTCGGTGACAAATGGGCATATTTTAATTGTGAATAGGTCCCAGAAATGAAGCGTTGTATTAGGAAGGCTGTAAACTGATGATTTGTTGTGTTTTTGCACTCATGGGCTGTACAAGTGGAAATACAGACATCTTTCATATTTATTTTGGTGCTTAGAAAGCCTGTTTACACGTGCTTACATTATTTAACAGGTAATGGTGTGCTTGTCCCATTTCTTACAAGAACCCGCGGGTACAAGGTGGACACACATTTGTCACCTTAAATAGCTCCTTTTATTCCATCCATAATTTAAAGGGCTCGATGTTCATCTCAGAAAAAGACACAAGGATTAATCCCGGGGGGGGGGGAAATTCACCTCTGGGCTCCTGTCGGCATCCCACCTTGAGCACAGGATGTAATTTAACCCCCTGTTTAATTACCACAGCTTTTTATTTCATTTCATTGAATTTCATTCTATTAATGACCTCCATTATGTTGTCGGTAATTAAGTCTTTATGGTTTCCCTCTTTTGTTGCAGTCCATCTGACCCTGATTCGCTTCCACAAACCACAGATGGCTGCAACATTCGCAGTCCTGCTGCCACCTTGTTATCCGATTCCACAGGATTCTAGCGTAGTGCGCTTAAAATAATTTTGTACAACGGAGATGAGGGGAAAAAAACCTTTGGCTGTTCTCCAAATCTTCCAGCAATTCCAGAACGACGCTGAAAACTCCTCTGCAAAACCACATGTGGAGAGCAGATATTGATGTTGGCCAGTTTCCTCAGGAATGCTGTGTTTCGGTGCAAGGCTTTTTACACTTTTACCAAGAAAACTAGAAATACCAATACTTTTAAGAGATCGATGGATAGATAGATGGATAGATGGATATGCATTCTGTTTATTTATGTCGGTGATGACTCCCACTTGGCTCTGCTGTGGTGTAAAAACCCCCAAACTAAATTCTTCTCTCTCCTCTGTTGCCTGGACAGCGAGAACGCGCCCGGCCGCCCGTGAGCGCGCCGCCGTGAACGCGCCGGGCCGTGGGCTCGCCGCCGCTGTTGGATGTGGGAGCGGGAGCTGACGGGCTCCGCAGACTCCGCAGACTCCGCAGTGTCTTGGCAGCCGCGCTAGCGCGTCTCCCACCGTGCGTGATGCCTCCGCGGCCGGTCCCTGCCTGCTCCGCGACCGCTCGGTAACACAAGGCGGCATGAAGGGGTCCGACTGAACCGCCCCGGGGGTGTTCGCTTCACGCCTGCCCCGGAGAGCCCGTCCGGGGGTGCGCTTCATTCATTCACCGAAGCGACTGGAATCGTTAATGGAAAATGGCGATTGGGAGAGGGTCTTGCAGCATCGTCTGCCTGGTATCGGTCCAGATGATCTTGGTGTGCTGCCCGTCGTGGCCCGGAGCGGCGGCTCTAACCTTCCCCCAGCAGTACACGTAAGTAGCGGCGGAGCTGCGGGGCCGAGGCGGGGACACCTCCGGGTGGCCGTCACAGACGCATCGATCACCGCGGTTACGTAAGCGCCCATCTCGGCACCTCGCCGCGGTTGTCGGGTGTTCCGAGCGCCCGGGTGGGCTCCACCGGGCTCCTCCAGGACCAGTGGAATTGGCATTAACGCGCTTTTTCATCACCAAAACTTCCAGGATTTTTTTTTTTTAAATCCTGAATTATTAACGTTGTGCAGCATATTCGAATAAGTTCTTCTCTGATGTGGTTTGTAAATCTGTCTTTTCTCCTGTGTGCAATTAAGGGAATCTAGAAAGTTTCCCATTCTGATCCCCCATCCTCACCACCAGCCTGTGTGCAATCGTTTCAGCATCCAGTTGAACTTGCAATGGTGGCAGGAAAGTCCTGATCCCAGGGCTGTTTCTTCTCTCCCGGAACCTCTTGAGAACCCGGGAGAGGGGCCTGGTGCTCCGCTGCGCTGCTGTCAGCACCAGCGGGTTGTTGCATGGAGGAAGCAGGGTGTGGTTTCGTCTCCCATCCCATCCAATGGCAACACTGGAACCCATCAATTCTCTTTTCTCCTCAAACCGATGCTGCGCTCGCTCCACACTTCCCAACCTGTAACCAGCACTGGTGAGTCCAGCTGGGCACCCAACCTGAGCCCGCTGACGTGGTCCACCTCCAGGCTGCTCTGGGGCGGAAACAGACCAGATGGTGCGTTCATCTCTGGGTCACACAGCGAGGCCCTCCTGGCCGCATCACAACTGGAGCGCTGGTGTGTGTTCACCAATTAGCCGGGCTTCTATAAATCACCCAGCTGGACGCGCCTGCGCTTTATGATAAATTGGGTTATTTCAAACAGGGCTGTTGTCGTTTCACCACCTCGTCCTGTTTTATGTGTATATTTCCTTTCCTGCCGAGTGCTGTGAAAGAGCAGCACGGCCGTCTAACCCAGAGTCTCCTCATGTATGCGAAAAGAAATTAAAAAAAGGAAAATTGCTTATTGGAAGAAAACCATCTTGTTCCTGATATGAATTAATGCTGCAGCAGCGAGAATCCACTCCACCCTGTCCTCACTATCAGATAGATGGATAGATAGATGGATAGATAGATAGATAGATAGATAGATAGATGGATAGATGTAACACTTCTTTACAGCTGTATAGTAAAACAGGTCTTTTGATAAAGCTTCTTTGGCACAAACTGCACTTTTTGGCAGGTTTGTCCTGCAAAAAGGCAGACAAGTGTTAGATTGAGGCGACGCTTGCAAAGGTGACACATGTACCGGCTCCTAAATTTGCTGTTTTCACACACTGTAGCGTTCTGATCTTGAATATTGTATTTATATTTTCGTGACAGGTTGTAGTTCCACCGGTGTTAACCGTGACGGAGAAACGAGGCTGTGACCCCTCACTGTCTGAAGTTGGGGGCTTTAATCACCGGACACTTTCAGCTCTCAGAAAAGATGGCGACCGCAGCGATCCGGCCGTAACGGTTTCCCTGCCACAGTGCTTCTCTCCGCTCCACCCTCCCAACTTCTTCTTTTTGCTGGGAGTAAATATGGGTCACATCGTGTTCTGCCTCCCCCTCCCCTGTCCCGGGGGGTGTGTGTGTGTGAGCGTAGCAGGTAGCAGAGATGAGGCACGAGTGGTCGGTGCTGCTCAGCCCGCAGTGCCGGAGATGAGACGGAACAGGCGGCAAACTCCCCTGGCCCTTGCTGACCACCGACCGACTTCTCAGTCCGTCCACCTGACTCGTCCTCCCAGCAGTCCTAAATCACATTCAGTAAATTGTGTTTGCTGTTATTTCCGAGAGACCATCTGAAACCACTGCGGCAAACTGCTTTTTTTTTTTTTCTGGATTAGCATTCAAGTTAGGTACATAAAGGTCATCAGAGATCAAGAGAGAAAAAAGGAGCTCCACTACTATTTTTGCGAAAATGTGTGTGTCCATGACAACGGCTGACTCTGACTGGAAAAGGAAACTCACAGAAGAGCACGAGGTGGTCTTGAGATATTGTTCTTTTTTGGCAATAGCGTCTGAAACCAGATAAAACCCAGCATGGTTTTTTTTTTTAATTGTTATTTTTCAGCTAGTTTCTGCTCCTCTGTCAAGGCTGGCTGCCGAAACGGAAACTTCACTGGCAGTTTTTTGAGGAAGAAGCCATGCATCGTTTGTGCTTTCATCCAGTGTTCTGTTAGCTTCCTCTGCGTTGGCCGCTTCAGTCTTTTACTCCCCTGTGACCGTGTTGCAGCCGTCCCGAGCACGACAGAACGCTGGTAGCTGTCGCTAATGAAGCCCACTGGCAAAAGCACCTTTTGGAAAGGGTTTACCAAAAGATGCTTGCGGTCTCGACGCTTTTTCTCCTTTTAAAGCACATTTTTACTGCAGCCTCTCCAGCCTTGAGCGTGAAAAATGTTCCCTTTGAAATCCTTGTCCCAGAAACCTGTCAAGCACCGCTTTCTCCGGGTCCCGTTGCCGTATTCACACGAAGCATTGGATGAACCTTTAGCACCTTGAGCGCTGCTCCTCTGTTGTTTTTAACCCCACAGAATGCATTCGGATTCTTTCTAGATTGGTTTTGGGGATCTGGATTGTTGAGACAAGATTTGCAGCTCATTCGACAAGCCCAACGAGCTCCTAATCTGGGATGTTGTCTTGTAACATCGCCGAGAGCTGTCCGACTGACAATGAATCGACTCTCTGTGGCCTTGCTTATTTGCTTTTTCGGAGTACAGATTTATTCTCCTGGCTTGAGCTAATTAAAGTGGAACGTTTAGGTAAATGTTCTGCCGATGCAGCATCTGAGCCGCAGGATCACATCACTCAGGAAGAGACGTGGAACCAGTGAGGCAGATTTACTGAAAAGGCTTTCCTTCGGTGAATTTAGGGGCTCCCTGGACCAGTAGTTCCTGTATGACACCACAACCTTTACGCTGAAGCGCATTTTTCATTAATAATTTATTCCCAAAGATTATCGACTGCGCAGCATCGATTCACTTCGCATGAAAAAGTCAGCCGCTGCTGCTTTTGTCCTTCTAGCTATGATAGCAATATTGTAGGTTTGTGTGGAGTTCCGGTTGCAGAATTGATTGGGGAAATGGGATTTTAGGTTGGTTTTGATCATCTGAGCAATTCAGTTTAGTCAAGTTATATTAGAAACACAAAAATGGTTGTGTTTACTCAGTGAGGCAGCACACACTGATGCTAGCTAACAACGGTGACTCACTGCTGAAAGCCCACTTTCTGTGACTGGTGCTGACCAACAGCACGTTGCATTTTCTGTCCTTTGTCCAATTAGTTACACAGTTGATCTACACAAAAGCATAATACTGATTTTGTTTATTGAAGACTGCAGAAATTCAAGTTTCTGTCTGCAGCGACAGGCGAAGGAAATGCACCAATCCTACTGAATCGACGGGATAAAACATCTGAAAGGATGCCTAATGTTAACCGTTAATGCATATTTCAGCTGTGGTGGGCCGCTATATTCAGTGAACGAAGCTGTAAAAGCCTGTTTACCCTCCGAGCCCAACACCGCACAGCAGACAGTGCAACATTTACCGATATTTACCGGAGACGGGGTAGACAGTGGAACGCCACCAAAGATTCCAGCAAACAATCAGGGTCCAGCTCTTCTATTGGTGACTGACAGTTTTCCAGTCTGTGTATTTTTGTAGTTAATTGTATTTTACATTAATACTACAGAAGTAATCAAAAATTTGTTAAGCAATGATAAGAAATACCCACAGTTCCTGTTCAGAACTGCTCTGTGATTTCTGACAATGGGTTTACTTAATTTCCAAAAATATACTGAGTGTAAATAAATTATGGACCAAAAAATGATTTTTTTTTTCTACTTTGAAGATATTTTTTCGACTGGAATAACACCAGCGGATATGCCTGCCAAAGCCCAACCGTCTCCCCTCCAAGTTTCAGACTGAACGACGTCCAGTCCAACTAGTCAACAGTTCTACAACAACCAAAACACACCACCTGGCAGATGGTTGCAGCTATGACGGTGTCCAGCTAGCAGATTCTGTGCGAGTGTGTGCCATCGGTCGGTGTCAGCTGACCCCAATGAGAATATTTTGTCTTCTGACAGATGTTGATGACAAGAGTCTGCATCCTGGCGTCGTCTCGGCACGTTGTTTGGCACGTGTTGTGACAGGCTGTGCTGTGTCTCCACAGGATAATGCACTGGGCCAGACGCATCGGGCAGGAGATTGACAGAGTCTTTCAGCACATCACTGGAGCTCAGCAGTTGAAGGGGGTGAGTTCCTCCCTCTCTTCTATCCACATCTCTCTAATGTCGGCCCTGGATCAGCCCATCAGGACAGGCAGTCGAACATCTGCAGAGCCATCAAGTCGCGGAGCGGTGTGTGTGCGCACGCTGCCAGAAACAATTAGTGTACTTCAGAACCAGCTAACAGCCAATAACACACCAGACTAAAAACAAACACCCACAAACAGTTTTTATTCAAATTATTTTGCCAGACTACTGTGATACCAATGCTGTCTTTTACAAACAGCCTGTGCTCGTTTGGTAAAAGGGGTAAAACAGATGCTTCAATTTATGCGTGCACAGGTTTGGAATGCCTGGATTTGGGTGGCTCGTAACCTGGATTTAGACCTAGATTAATACGTTTAATGGCTTTTATTAAATTACCATTCGATCAATATTATCTGCAGTACGATTCTCTTGAATAAACCTAATTATCTAATAAAAAAATATCTAATAAAACCTGCTCCAGCTGCTACCGGCAAGCATGCAGTTGGGAATTAAACAGCCAATATGAGGATTCAACATTACACATTAACATTTATCTGTGATTCAGATCTGTTTCCTGAAGGTGTGATATGTCCTTTTAAACGGTGAATGACTGATCTTCACGTCTTTCGTCAGATGGAGGCTCAATTTTTGGCGCCACAGCTGCTCCGTAGATGAATGCCTCTGTCGCGTCTGCAGCCAAGTGCTGCAGATGGAAATAATCACCAACAGGGGGCGAGAGCGGCGCTGGGTGGCGACGTGCGGGGGCACGTGTCCTTTCTGTTTGTGTCCCAGCAGAGCAGATGGTCAGCCTCGATGGAAACGCGCTCGTTCAGTCATCACTAATCCCTACACACACTTCACACACGCTGGATTTGTCAGAGAACATGATCTCTGCGCGGAATGCTAAAGAATCTCCTATTGTCGTGTATTCGATGGAATGCCACTTTGAAAATTAGGCAACTTCAAAAAAATGGTTTGATTTTTAATCATCTTTTTGAACCAGCTGCAACAGCTTGACGGTAGAAGACCTTCTGAGGTTCCTGCATGTTCCAACTGGATGGCACGAAGCCCTGACGCATCCAGAAACCAATTCAGAGAGATCTGTTTGTAGAGATTACATCTCCATTTTCTGCTCTGCGCTGTTCCTCCCAAAAATCTAATTGACACAAGAGAGCTTAGAAGCAGGAACCATTTCTTCAAAAAAGCCTCTAAGAGGCGAAGGGTTCTTCTTTTTCAGCACTCATTGGACTGTGACTCAACTGTCTGTGTTAAAATAGATCTGGTGCTGCAGGTTTAAATAGACTATGGTCTTCTCCTTTAATTCAGAAATATTCATCATCTCTGAGTGAGAAATAAACCTCAGTCTGCAGCTGCAAAACCTAATTAGGGGAAGTTCGTTAGCAGGATTGAACGTCCCGGCAGCATTTTTATTATGTGGTTATTAGATAGCTCTCCAAACCTTAATATGTTTAAAGCACTCCAACTCCATGTTTAATACCAGGTTGTTCTCAGATCACAACAGCCTTGAAGAGCAGTTTGGAGTGTAATGATGTATCCATGCAAATGTCAGGATAGTATCTACTGTCTGATCTGTCGTTAACAACTTTAACCTCATGTCATTTTTTTTGCCTCCTCTCCCACCGGGGCCGTGCCCACCTCGCCTACTGATGATATCACAGACCAAAATACCATGTTTGTCCATTAAACATTTCCCAGATATACAACGAAGAAAGAAGGCACTTTAGTCTGGTGAGGAATCAGCCTCGGAAGATTGTGGAGAAGGTTGCCTCCGATATCGAGAACCTTCTGGCTAAGAAACGCAGAGCTCTCGACGTGAGTATGATGCGTGGAACTGACCCCCCTAAAAAGACCCCAAACATGTACATCTTTATCTGCTGCAAGTAAACCTATCTTCCATAAGCCTTTAAAGATTTGTGGACAGCAGTGTTTTGTATCGTGTGTTTGAAGGATAAAACGCTAAGTTTTACAGCATTCCTTCAAATCCCCCCATCGTTGGTTTGAAGCTGACGTGTGTGTGTTTTCTTGGTCAGAGGCTGGCCAATGAGGCAGAGCGGCTGCAGCGAGAACATCTCTGGCAGGATGGAATCAAGGTAAAGCCTAAAGTGACCCGTTAAAACTATTCAAGAACAGTAACTAGAATTTACGTCAGTTTTTTACATCCTACACATGTTTTTGCTAATGTTTGTGTTGTTAATATTCTGAGCCTCATGAGCTCTTCAGTTTTCCGATGTCAGTGAATCATTTTTGGCTCGTTGCTGTAGAGACTGACCTGACCTGTCATTAATTATAGGCCTGGAGCTGCTGTTGAGCGGTGAAGTTCCTGGCACACAGCACCGTCAGGGTGCAGAACTGCACGAGGTTATAAATAAACGAGTAAAAATAAATAAAAACACAGAGTTCCGATTGTGGAGGCACAGCCACCCTTCAGCTTTTTAGCGTGTTAGCGGAACGCGTTCTCAGCTGTCCAGAGGTGTGCGCATCCTCCTCACAGCTGGCACACAGTGGGCACCGTCATGAATGATTTATGATGTTTGCTCATACCACCAACATAACTAACCTTTGACTTCGGTGAAAGGTTAGAGCGGGTAGCACAATCTCATCTTCAGTGTGCGTTTTCCCTGGTGTCCTCCCCCAATCCAAAAACATCACCTTGATTGGAGATGCAACATTTCCTCTTGGTGTGTGTGTGTGTGTGGGAGTGAACGATGTGTGCGATGGACTGTGAACCTGTCCAGGTTGGATTCCTTCCTTTCACCCAGTAAATACTGGGAAGACTCCAGCACCACTAGGGTAAAAGAAAAAAGATAAAGAAAAAAAAGAAATCATCACATCCCTTTAAAATATCGAATTACACGTTGTAGTTTTAATGCCATGAGGTTGAGCAGCCATAATCCCAGAGTCTCACCAGAGGTTCGTCACTAGCTCTTTTGTACGTTAAATACTTTTTCCCCTTCAGGGATTCCTTTTCAGCTCAGGCTCACTTCACCCGACACTCATATGGTGAACCAAAAAATGTAACCGCTGTTAAAAATTCGGACCAGATGGGAACTTCCCAGAGCGCTGTGCCTCCAAACGGAGCAACACGAGGAGAAAAATTGAATTTAGACCAGTTGGCTGATGGGTGCTCAGCTGTGAGAGCGCAGACGAGCGTGTGTGCTCGGCCGAGCTGTTCTGTGGAGTAGTGCACACAATGGTGTACCACTTTTCCACTTGGGCTCCTTCATTCGCCCAACAGAAGGAAATGGGTCGACCTCGTCTCCTCACGTGGCCTCGCACTCATGCAGCGTCAGTTTGGACCCGTCTCAGAGAGGCCGAGTGTGTGTTACAGCACAGAGACGGCTGGATGTGCTGCAGGCAGGTATTTCTGGACCCCCGCAGGAGACGGCAAACCATCTCCCGCCGTACTAAAGACGTTACACGAAGCCTTTTTGAAGACAGGATGAAAGGGACAAAAATAGAAACAACACATTCTGAGTAGCTGTCAAGTTTATTCTGATTTATGGTCTTTGTAAATCTAAGAACACTACGCTGCCGTTTTCATTGCTTCTTACCGTTTTCCTCATTATTGTTGTCGATCCAGAAAAATTATGTTTTTAGTATTTCTGAGAAAATGAACTGTGATTTATGTTCTCAGGTTCCCTTTTATGCGTTGCTATGGCAAGTTGCTTGATATTATGGTTGGAACTCATTAGACTGAACTAGTTTACAACAGCATGACTGTCATTTCTATCACAAGGCCACTGAATGGCCTCGTGGTCAGAGTAGCATCCTAAGGAAAGGTGGCTGGAGCGTGACAGGTGTTTCCTGACATTTAACGTCTATTCTGTCTATTTCCTAAGTAATCTTTATGTGTCTGTTGATCCGTATTCTGACGTAAGCACTCTTTGTCTCTAGGAGCTGGATATGGCTTATTATGATTCAAAGGCAGATCTGGATTATGTGAGTAACAGCTAAATCATTTTTGTCTGTTTGTGACTTTTATTTCAAATCAAATCAAAATCACACTTTATTTATAAAGCACTTTTCATGCATAAAATGCTGCTCAAAGTGCTTTCCAATGCAATAAAACAATCATATATACCCCCCACCCTTGCACACACATACACACGGCCCAACAACACCCCAATTAAACGCTTATGCCCCCCCACACACCCTCCCATAACCATGTTAGAATCCATATTATTATTGGAAGCATATGAAAATGGACCTGAGAGAGCATCATCAGCAGGAGCAGTCTGCACCTAGGAGCAGAGAGTCAGCGGCAGCCACAGGACACCAGCCTGGGGCCCATAGCGGAGATGAGGCCAGGACCAAACCTCCAGGGTCCACCAGCCAGAGCCCAGCAGCCACAGTCAACCACGGCTCCTGGTGCAGAGGCTCCTCAGAGGAAACACTGGGATTCTAAACATGATAAAATGATAAGACAAGTAAAAGGCGAAACAAGTACAACTAAAACAATAAATACTGATTAAAAGCTAACGTAAAGAGGTGGGTTTTGAGCCTGGTCTTAAAAACCTGAATATTCTCTGCGGCCCTGAGCAGAGATGGTGAGTTTATTATGGCACTAAATTGACTTTAGAATTTGCTGAAAAGCACCAGAATGAATAAGTAGATCCTCTTCTCTGCTAGTATTCCATGGATGGGGAAGGAGAGATGGAGAATCCTTCACACATAAAGTTGGAGTTTGTGTACGATCCGAACTTCAAAAACAACGTCAACTATTCCTACACGGCTGTCCAGATTCCTACAGACATTTATAAAGGAGGCAAGTCAAGCTTTTATTATATGGTTCTTTTCACGCTAACGTGAAAGCGCGTCGCTGCCTTTTTCAGCTGGTGTGTGTCTAACTCTGTTCTCCAGCTCCAGTCATCCTGAACGAGTTAAACTGGACGCAGGCGCTGGAGAAAGTGTTCATGGAGAACAGCCAAGAAGATCCGTCGCTGCTGTGGCAAGCGTTTGGGAGCGCCACGGGCGTCACGCGCTACTACCCAGGTGGTTTCAAACAGATGTTCATGCACCGCCTGTGTTTGCTGGTGTCTGTGTCCGGATTGGTCATTTTTCAGTCTGTGGAAATATCTGAATAATTATTGTATTTTTTAGCTACACCATGGAAATCACCTGATAAAATTGACCTGTATGACGTCAGAAGACGACCATGGTATGGTTTTTGCTGTTCAAAAGTGCTCTTTTTTCTCGGTGACATTGTGCATCGTTGAAGTGTTCCATCTTACCTGTGTACAGGTACATCCAAGGGGCCTCGTCCCCCAAAGACATGGTCATTCTCGTTGATGTGTAAGTGAGGAACTACGTTTCACATTTATGTTTCACATCCTGACAGTGGCTTCTTCTAAAAAATTCCCAGACACCACATGATAAGTTCAAAATATGGCCTGCCTGCAGTTCCAAATAGTGCCAAATACTGCTGAATCATGCATATTTGTGTGTGTGTGTGTGTGTGTGTTTTCAGGAGTGGCAGTGTTAGTGGACTCACACTGAAGCTGATAAAAGCATCAGTGATGGAGATGCTGGACACGTTGTCTGACGATGACTATGTCAACGTCGCCAGAGTAAGTATCCACGAGGCTTCGCCGCTCGTGTGTGTTGCTATCGCAACGTCTCTGTTCCAATGGCCCCATAAGTTAGGACTTCTCATACTTAAATGTTTCTTTACCTGTGATTCAGTTTAACGAGAAAGCTGAGGCTGTGGTTCCCTGCTTTAAACACCTGGTCCAAGCCAATGTGCGCAACAAAAAGATCTTCAAGGATGCCGTACAACAGATGCAGGCCAAAGGAACCACGGACTACAAGTCTGGCTTCCACTTCGCCTTTAACCAGCTCTTAAACGTATGGAACATGTGCATCGACATCACCTGGAGACGCACTGATAGAACTCACTGGTCTCACGTCTGAATGTCTTTTTCCAGAAGACAAATGTCCCTCGGGCCAACTGCAATAAAATTATAATGCTGTTTACCGATGGAGGAGAGGACAGAGCTCAGGACGTCTTCATGCAATACAACTGGCCCAACAAAACGGTTGGTTTGATGATCACCACAGCAGTTGTTTTCTGTTAATCCCTGGATTTCAGAAGCACTCACACCATTTTGTCATTCTTCTTTTTTCACCAAGGTGCGAGTTTTTACTTTTTCTGTGGGTCAACACAATTATGATGTCACACCTTTACAGTGGATCGCATGCACCAACAAAGGTGAGCTGAACTTTGGATTCACTGTTCATCATAATATTGGTCTGATGTTATTAAATCAAGCACAAATACAACAAGTTGTCTCCGTCTCACCCTGTTACCAACCTCAGCAGGTAACAGTTTTACTTCTCTGTTCAGGTCATGGTCGGTATTAGAGATAATTAGCCTCATGTTCCGCTCAGCTGCAGTCTGAATAGACACACAAGTCTGAGTGGTGTTTTTAATATTCATGGAGTGTCCGGAGTGGAATTGGGCACACCTCTAGGGGGATGTCGTTCCTTGCCCCTCCATCCCGTGCAGCTCCAGCACACCAGCGCCATCCCTTCTTCTGTTCATTTGCGTGTGTTTAGGATTCATTATCCTGAATCACCAGCATCCTTCTGGTGCGAATGCTAACGGCGCAGAAGTGGAATGACATGGACTGATAATAGTAGGGTTGCTAGTAATAGTGTTTCATTTCAAATCAAATGAGTGCGGACTGATTGGGAATGATACATGTTTTCACATGTATAACTAACTTCTACTAATTGATTTTTAAGACAATAGTTTCAAATCCAGACACCAACATTAAAAGCTCAGTGATGTTCTTACAGCCCCACCCCCTCTGTTTTTCCTCCCTGCCTCTCACTGTTTGTGTTTCTTCTCTCTTCCCGGCCAGGTTACTATTTTGAGATCCGTTCCATCTGTGCGATAAGGATTAACACCCAGGTGGGTTTTTCGATGGCGCCGACACAGCTGATTCCTGTTTGTTGGTTCTGGTTCTCCTTGTGGCGCAGATGTTTCTCACAGCAGAAACATCTACACACACTTGTTCTCCTGCGCTGGCTGATCTCAGCGTTTGTTTGATCAGGAGTACCTCGATGTGTTGGGGCGACCTATGGTTTTAGCAGGAAGTGAGGCCAAACAGGTTCAGTGGACCAACGTGTATCAGGATGCTTTGGTACGACCACTTTTCACAATTATTATCATAATTATCTTTTACAGAATATAAACTGCACATACTAAATAACAAATGTCTTCTTCCACACATGTTGTTCTTTGTAGGGTCTTGGCATGGTTATAACTGGAACTTTGCCTGTGTTTAATCTCACTATGAAGGGAGGCTCACAGGTAATGTAAATTTAAGCTAAACTAATGGGTCCATACTGAAGGGTACACCTCCAGTAGCTGTTGTCTATATTGTATTTCTATCTTTTTAACAGTTTCCAGGTTGTTGTTTTAACTGGAAGTTGTTCTGTTTAATCTGGCTAGAATCAGCTGATACTGGGAGTAATGGGAGTGGACGTTCATCTGGATGAGATAAAGCGATTAACCCCACGCTACAACGTGTGTATATTCAGTTAATAGTAATGTTTACGTATGTTTCCTACTTGGAGAGAAGGACACATTTCTGTTCTGTCTCGTTTGGCTTCTTACACAGCTCGGCGCCAATGGTTATATCTTTGCCATTGATGCAAACGGTTATCTCCTCCTTCACCCAAATCTTCAGCCAAAGGTGATGAAGATCATCTCGTAGATGTTAGAAGTCTGTACGATAGTCTGGACTGTCCGTTTAACACCCTGGTTCTATGTGGTTATAGCTGGTGAACCTCCCCGAGCCCGTGACGCTGGACTTTCTGGATGCGGAGGTGGAGGACAGCAGTAAAGAGGAGGTGAGCTTGAAATGCTCGTGAACGAAGATGCTCTCGTTGATTTACTCGTGTTCGATGTTACTACTGGGCCAGTGCACAACAGCAGCTCCGGAGGGACATTCTGCCTCTAATCTGTGCACTCCCCAGCAAAGGTCCCACGTGACTTTTTTTTACAACATTTTCCGTCTGAAAGAAACAACTTTGTGGTTTTTTTTTTTTAGATCAGACGACAAATGATTGATGGGCGACCAGGCGAAATGCAGATCAAAACTCTTCTCAAGTCCATCGATGAGGCAAGATTCTGAAGTGACGTTATCTGAATAAAACATTTAAGGGCACTGTTGTCAATCCAGAACACTGCACAGATGGTTAAAATAGTTACATCCCAATTAAACTCTTCACTGGTTTCAGTTTTGTATTGTAATGTCACAAAGTAATGCTGCTATTTTATAATTCAGTCCAATAATAGGTTACATTTTTCTTCTCGTTACCACCTGATCTCCTTTTATAGCACTCATTCATATGCAAAGCCAGAGTTAAAATGACATAATGTTTTCTCTTTACAAATTAGAGTTCACTTTGTTGTTATGCACTGACTTGTGCTGGCCTCTGGATGTCCATTGGAACATTCTGGGTTTCATCTCAGTGCTGTGTTATTAACTAGGAGCTTTGTGTTCTGAAGCCTTATCCTGACGTGACCATAACAGCCTGTTTACTCTATTTTTCAGCAATACGTCGATGACGTGTACAGGGGTTACACCTGGACTCCCGTTAACGGCACAGATTACAGGTGAGTCTCTAGAAGGAGACCACCAGCCAGCTCTGGCCTGGTATTCATCAACTAAAGATTCAGTCCAACTTTCTTGTGTATCCTCGATTGCGTCTAGTCTCAGTCTGGTCCTGCCTCCTTACAATGAGTTCTACATCCAGGCAGACCTGAGTGATGTGATGCTGCAGCTCCAGTGTGAGTACTGACAACATGTGACATTCTGCTTTGGAGGAGAAAAAGAAATCATCACCTTCTCTCTCTGCTTTGTAGATATGCAGTCGCTGCTCCCCAGCTCCTTCGAGTCCTCAGGACACGTGTTTCTGGCGCCGAGGTTGGCGTTGTCTTCTCTGTCACTCTGCTGGTCTCTCTTCTCTGCCTGCTGTTATTAATTCCGCTCTCTGTTTTCTCCAGAGAATACTGCAAACGTCTGCATCTTTCCGACAACAACACTCAGTTTTTGCAGAACTTCCTCTCGCTCATGCTCGACATTTCTCTTGACTCGGATGAATGTGAGTCTGGTCAGGCCTGCGATAGTTACAGATCCGCCAGTTAGATAATAACCCTTGTCTCCTGTCCCAGGTGATCTGGGCCTCGTCCACAACCTGATTTTGGACTCGAGGATCATCGGACAACTTGCCTCTCGTGTCTGGAAAAACAAGGATTTGAATTCGTGAGTCTTTGCTTTGGGGCATTAAACACCGTTCATCCTCTCGCTGAGAACACGGAGGATGCCCTTCATGCACAATGCTGCTGCTGCTGCTGATAGCGTTCTCTTGTTCCAGATATGGTTTCCTGGCTGTTTTTGCATCCACTGATGGGGGAATTACCCGAGTGTTTCCTAATGTGTGAGTGAAGTTTATAACAAAACACTCACATTTACCAGGATTCTTGCGTCACAACCTTTTTGTCTTCTGTGTGACAGAGCTGCAGAGTTATGGGATGAGGATCCTGAACCTTTCAGTTCAAACTACTACAGACGCAGCCTGGACAACAAAGGTTACATCTTCAGACCCCCGTTCAGATCTGGTGGGTAACTGCAAACATTCCAAATAAAAAAATACAAAAATTATAAATAATAGTACATCAGTGGGGTAAGATATTGTGACTTATGCAACATCCAACATATAAGAACATACAGGTAACCTGGATCAGAGTGGGTCCACAATGTGCCCAACCTTTCAGCATGTTATCCTTTTTAATCCTATTTTGGTGTGTTTCAGCTTTAGATGACTCTTTGGGTCCTGAAAACAGCACAGTTGGGATTCTGGTCAGCTCGGCTGTCGAAGTTAATTTAGGGGGTAAAATTCTGAAACCTGCAGGTAAGAAAAATCCTTTGACGCATCTGACACAAAACTGCCGGGCTACATTTATTTAGCTCAGATTGAACACCTGAGACCCGTTTATCTTGAAACCTAAGTGTTCAGCTGCTGCTGCAGCATCCAGCTCTGTTCTCTCTGCTCCGAGTGCACAGCTGAACACATCTGTCAGCTCGTGCTGTCAGACATAGGGACGCACATGGTGCGATTTCTCCCATTGTGACACCAAAAACAACAAAGCCCTTTTCACCATGAACACTGTCTGATTGAAAACCTTTGGAGAGCGTTACACACAGGTTCTCCAGCAGGTATGGACTCCGGAGCGAAAGCACCACTGCATCACACACTTTTATGGTTTTCCCAGCTGAACCACTTTTGGGCAGGTCTAGTTTAGATTGTAGAACACAGCATTTATGAGGAGCCATCCCCTCACAGCACAGATGGATTTGCTGTCATACTGATGGTAAAATAATACACAACTCTACCTGTGCTTCAGCTGTGTTGTTTGGTGTGTGATGAAAACACCTTTTCTTTCGCCATCCGTCCTCTCTGTCCTCTCCGTCCTCCCTGTGTCTGTCCTTCAGTGGTCGGAGTGAAGCTGGATTTGGAAGCGTGGGTTGACAAGTTTAAGATTCTGGCCAGCAACGTGTCGGACAGCCGACAAGGCTCACACAGGGTACGAGACAGCACCACCAGTTAGCGATCATCAGCCGGATATTGTTTACTGGCCCCACATTAATAAAACTCTCTCATTCCACAACCTGCGTTGCAGTGCGGACCATCCCGAAGTTGCGAGATGGACTGTGAAGTGAACACTGATGTAAGAGTGATTGTTATTTTAGAACAACGAAAATGACTGAAAACGCCTCTTAAACCGCATCTGTTGTTTTGGCAGGACCTCCTCTGTTACCTCATTGATGATGGTGGCTTCCTGGTTATGTCCAACCAGAGAGATCATTGGAAAAAGGCAGGGTTATTTTACAAATTTCATCTGGGTGTACACACACAGACTTCATTTGATCACTGTTTGGTCATATGCTAAAAAATTACCTTTCTGAAATTGTATTTTAGGGTTTTTGTTCAATTTTCAGCTGACCCCCTCTTTTTTTCTGTCTGTTATCACAGATTGGTCTTTTCTTCGGGGATGTGGACCCATATCTGATGCACGCACTATATAACAACTCAATTTTCAGTCGTCGTCAGACTTTCCAGTACCAGTCAGCTTGTGAACCAGTCAGCAGCAGCCACACGGGCGCAGCAGTCAGAAGCATCTTTGTGGTAACAGATTACAGGCTTTGTTTGCTGCTTGTACCACTCTAGTATATTATTGGTATATATATATGAAAACAAATGTGTTTATTTCATGCTGTAGATACTATAAAACCTACTGATAGATATCAGTAGATCCCTGACAGCCTTAAAAAAACAGGCGCACGTTTAGTTGTTGCAATGTGTATTTTTCACCTCTAGGTGGCGCCAACCGTGATCCTACGCTCTAGAAGCGCTTTTTGACCAATTTTTTTTTAATAAGATGACGAAACTACCGTAATATTAGCGTGTCACAAAGTAAAAGAAAAAAAGAAGGCAAAGCAGATGTAAACGGGATCAATTTGATTTAACAATGCAAAAATTGACATAAATCCTTGCCCTAAATATACCATTCTTAAGAAAAAAAAAATCAATCTTGTCACACCTTTTATGTGCGAGACAGGATGCAGCCACACAGGTGTAAGTGTGTGTGTTGTGTGGGTGTATGTGTGTGTTCCGGATACAGCTTGTTTCTGTATGATGGATGCTTACATGTGTACATTCTCTCTGTTCTTCACAGCCATCCATCACCGACATCCTGAACCTGGCATGGTGGACATCCACAGTGGCATGGTGAGAATGTGTGTGCTGCAGGTCACATGTCAGCGACAGCTTGTGGGGTGCCCTTTTAAGAGTGTGTCTAGACGTCTGCCCGTGAACGTGGGCCTCTTTACATTCAGAGCAGCTGTCAGTCAAATATTGACAGCTCATTTTTACTGTAGCTGTAAAGAGCCCTTACTTTTACTGTATATATTGCTGTCTATCGGTTGTGTATCCTTTAATGAGGTGTGATGTGAACTCTTTCTTAGGTCTGTGACCCAGCAGCTACTGTACGGCCTGCTCCACAACAGCTGGCTATACCAAGGTAGATTTATGTGTCTTGGCACGGCTCTTTTATGTGGCACAGGCCCAGTATAACCACAGCTTTTAGTTTTGTTGTCTCCCTAGCCCTACAAAACCAATACTTTTAATAATTTCATTATTCATAAACATCACCGGAATACCTACTCTCTTCAGACGTTATCTGATGCAAAAAAAAAGCATACACCAATCAATGGTTCACGCGGTCAACAGGCAGAAACATGCGTTAAATGTTGTTAACTGTGTCTGATCAATGAAATACCGTACCAAACCCTTTCTCTCCTAGATGATGTTCTAGTGGAGGGTTTTGAGACGAGGGACAGCAGCTGTGTTACCATCCAGAGTCAGTTCTACTTCACCAACAGCACCAACTCCTACAACGTGCTGCAGGACTGTGGAAACTGCTCACGGTGTGTTTCCCAGGAGCATCAGCAGAATTTATTGGCGCTCCCTGCTGAACACGCTGCGCACAGCCGAGTGAATATCCATCACTGTCTCTCCTCAGGCTGTTCCATGCTAAACGGATAGAAAACACCAACCTCCTCTTTGTTGTGGCGGAGACGCTCCCGTGCAGCTCATGCGAGATAGAAAGACTGACGCAGGTCAGGACAGAGTGTATCCTTTATGCTCTGGCATGTTCACCCTGGTATTTGTGCCACATGTGAAGGATACGTGTGGATCACTGTTAGCTCCTTTAACTCAGAACAGTTCAGGAAGAAAATCCATGTGAAGTTCTGAGCAACGCACGCTATCGAAAAGGCCCCACTTCCTGCTTTGACTATAGTGCCTTAGTGAGTAGAGAACCGAAAACCTCCCATTTGTCCTGGAATAAATATCTGATTGTAAACTCTTTTTGCAGGAAAATACATCAGAGTGTGGACGGGGTCATGCTCTTCAGTCCTCCATCGGAATCCTTGTCGTTATTCAGCTGATTCTGCCTCTTTTTCACATCTGACTCATCCAACCTTCCTCCTGACATTTCTCATCTGTCTGCGTTTAGGCTTCAATCTGCGTGAGGTCACTAACATCAGTCTGGTTTTGATCTCCCCGGGGTGCGTTTGTGCTCCGGGGGGATGAAGAACATGTGGAGTTTCACCTAATGTTTGTTGGCCTTTTTGTAATTGTTGGAGTTTAAAGGCTTGAGTGCCAAACGTAGGAAGAGAACGCTCTGAGTGTGCATGTAAGATGGACGACGCATGTGAACCGGTGCCAAAAAACAGTCAGGGAGGCAGCAGAAGCATACCTTTGACTGACTGAAAGTCATCTAAGCGGATGATTCAGTTAAAGCTTTGTTGAGCATGACCTAAATTAAGGTAAAATTAAAGCTGTATTAGCTACAGATAAGCTTAAATCTCCTTATCCCAAACACATCAGCATTAGCACATTATCTACATATACATCGTCCTCTGTGATCAAGGAGCTCCTGATACTCGCCACCATTAAGGTTAAAGTGAGTATTTTCTTTAATCTTACAATACATGTTCCAGGCTTTTCTAACTTTAGTTTTCCCTTCTAGAAATGAGTGGAGACGACGGTGCTCAGTGTTAGGCTCTTTTACCATTATTATATTTTTTCTGCTGTTTTTGTTCTTTTTAAGGTTAGACCTGAATTTTTATGCCCATTTTTTTGTACACTGGGGTCATTTTTCCAACCTGCTCCATCTGACTGCACAGCTTCTGTCCTCCTTGGTCCATTACTGCCACCGGTAGTGTTATTACAACAGTAATGATAAGAATAACAATAACCTTTTTTAAACGCAACATTTTTTAGCAAAAATAGTTTACAGTAATAATTTACAGTGAAAAAGAGAACAAAGACTCAACTGGCCTAATATCCCCAAAAGGAGTATTTGTTCCCTTTTAGCAAGTTCTTTACACAGTATATGATACTGTAGGGTCTGAAATGCTGCTGATATGAAAATTTAAGAAATGATTACTTTCTCGTAATACATTTAAATCAACAAAATAATAACGATAATAAAAATAACAATAATAAACACACATTTTAAAGAGGCAAAATAAATATTTACTGTTTAGACATCTTTCCAGCGTTTCCTCTGTGCCACTTCTCGTTCACATCGCAAGGTCTGAATTTGGGTGAAATTTCCCCCTTCGAAAATACATTTGACAAGCACTTTGACTGTAATGGCAGCAAGGATTTTGTAGTTTAAAAGCATATGTTGTTGTGTTGCTGCCATGGTGGGACTTGAAAGTGCTTCCAGCTGATCACAGTAAAACCAGATAAAGAGACCAAAATGATGAAACAGCTGAAAATGGCGGCACTGCTGGTGTCTGATACTTTATGCTACCTATGATGACCACGTGTTTCAAGTCCCGTGCGTGCAGCACTGTGCACGTAGTCTACAGAGCGTGAGGTCCGTGGCCGATGGTTTCAAACCTGTTGCATTACCGGTGTGTTACACTGGTGTTTTCTATCCTGTGTCACAACTTTTAAAGTTCAATTTATGCACAATGTATGCTTCTGTATGGAGAATGTAGCTTCTGAAGAGCTTTTGGTGTGACTAATGTTATGGTTTTTGTTTGGTTTGGGCCTGTGTTGCTATTCTCCTGACGTCTCACTGGAAGTGATGTTTGAATATTTAGAATTTTATCATCTGTAACATCTCCTCATGACAGTGATGTGATTTAGCCTTGTACAGCAACCAAGCTGTCAGACAGTCAGTTATACACAGTAAATATGGCAAAAGCACTTCTCAGCACTGTGTGTTTACAGCATATATTGAAAGTGCAGTTATTATATTTCATGTCAGGATTTTTCGTTTCTTTAGTTGTTTTAAAAGCCTCGCGGATGTTTGGCTTAGTGAGGAATTTTCGCAGCTTTTAGATCTTTTAAAGCCCCGTTAGTGTCATGCATGGAGAAATCACCAGCCCTGTGTGTGCATTATTTCTTTCCTTTGTTTTATCTGTTTTGTAGCTGGAGAAGGAGTTTTTAAGCGTCTTTTGGACAAAACATCAGTAAAATGTTGCTTCCCCCTCCTGTGCGCCTGCTCTTCCAGCCTGCCAGTGTCGTTGTGCACGACCTCTTGCAGCCTGCAGGACAGCTGGAATTTTTATTTTGCTTTCTTTTAAGGGGGTTGTTGGCTCTAAAATGAACTTAAAAGGGAACAAAGTTGCTCCTCCTGAACTCCTTTACCAGGAGCACCACGGGGGTCATGTGACTCCCCCCAGCCTCCTCACGTCCCGACGTCCTGGTCCTCTATTGTTTCACCTCGCCTCGTCTCCTGTTCTGGAGTTGACATTTGAGTCCTTTTGGACGCGTTTTCATCAGGACTGACTGTAACAAGCGAATGTTCATGTACAGTATTACCCTCTGCTGTGCGTCTCTGCTGTCCCCGAGCATGATGGGAACCCAGAGATGCGCTTAAAAGCTCAACAGGAGACCTCAGCAAGGCTCGAGGGGGTGCTCTGGGACACGGTGGTGCACGCTCTGCCGAGGTCAGTGTTGTAGCTTTGCTTTAAATTACTGGTATTTATTTGCATGATTTTTGAGCAGTTTTCAGATGTGTGTACATATATTTTACATTCCTGTCCGCAGAGGGGCGAGAGCGCCCACTGTGGATGTTCGGGGCAGCGTGGAGGCCCCAGAGCTCTTTGCTGTGCGAGAGTTTGACTTCAGTGAAGCCGACAAAATAAACCGTCAGCGGCGTTGTTGGTTCGGGTCCTCTGCAGCAAATAAAAGCACAGCATCATTCAGAGTCACGAGCATCGAACTGCCTGAAGCTCAATTAGAAGACAAATAGAAACACAGCATCTGAAGACATGGGCAGAGCCACTTAGGACTTTGTTTGTTTTTACAATAGATTTAGGTGTTGCTAAAGTCATTTATTCTTGGATTTGATTGTTTCTTGGTGAATGAGTCTTAGAGGAACTGAATGTTTTCCAAGCTTGCGTGAGCACAGTCACAAAAACGGGCACAAAAAACCCAACATTTTACTCGATGTCCTTGTCTCTTTTGTTCTTTATGGAGTATTAGCAGACGAGCGATATCGAAGTTCCTGTTGTAATTTTTGCTTTGCTTCTTGTTTACTCGGGACCGATTCCTCTCTTTGTGCCAGTCTCCAACGCCACCTCATTTTTGTACAGACGACGCGACGCAGTCCGCTGAAAACGAAAGGCTAACTTTGTAAAGATTTTGTCAGCACCACTGCAGAATGGATATCTAAATGTTTATATCTTTGGTGATTAAATGCTATTCTTATTTTTCACTTCAGATGTGTGTTGTTACTGCTCCTTTTGTTATCCTTTAACATGATATTTGTTGCCGAGTTTCAAAATGATTTTCAACAGTTTATTCTTAAAAAAAGTATATTCTGATCGACACGGTTTAATTCAGAGATGCTGGGGTGTCGGGGGGGTGTCTCGATCCTCAACTAAAGCTAGTCGAACCATTATCTAACACTGACGAACTGTGCCAGCTGTCCGGGCCCAGTTTACAAGCACCAGAAAAGAACTGCAGCTTGTGTGATTCATGCTGCGCTTTGGCTCATAATGTCATTGAATAAACATGCGAAGCAGCGAGCTGCGGACCTCAGAGGAAAGATAATATTTCACTGGCAACTTGCACAGATCCTGACTTCTGTGGATGGGGGGTTAGGGGGTGTTTCGGCCGCTTTGATTCACCAACAGTCCCAAAGGTCAGCTGCTCTCAGCAGGCCCGTTTGCATTGTTTGAATAGCCAGAGTCCAGCAGGCACGGTGCCTCCATCTGCAGCTTGGAGAGAAACTACGTCTGATTTAGATGTGAAATCATACCACCGGTGTTTTGCAAAGCACTTTAAATCTTATTGTCATTTTGATCTGCTGTGTAAAGCGCAACCAGCAGACCCCCGAGGTTGCACTCAAACAGTGAGCAGCTCTGGAGACGGACGCATAAAGCCTTCAGGAGGACCGAAGAAGATCTGCTGTTGACCTCCCGCTGGGTAATATTTGATTTTGAAACGAGATGAGAGAACTAAGATACGTCCTAGCATCATATGTCATTTATTTACTCAAAGAGCTGAGTATCGGCGCTTCCGCACGAGCGATCTGTATCTTTCCACAGTACCACTCAGCTAAGCTAAGCAGTTTATCTTAAAGCACCACCTCACGCGATGCATAAAGTACTTTCTTGTTGATACGGTTTTCAGGCTCCAGGTATAAGTGATACAGAAAACACAAAGTTTTGGTGTGAGCTTTGAACCGCGCATGCCTAAATACCCGAGTGTGACGCGCTGGTGTGCAGCTCTGTGTGGTTCCACTGATTCAGAAGCAAAACAGTTGCTGCAGAATTGGCGACGGCAGCTGTCATTTGTAACCGGGTTAATTGAATCACTCCCAAAAAAAACAGCAAGCAAAAGGCAACAGATGGTGCAAAGGAATGGAATGAGATAAAGAAATGAGTGTTTACTCCCACTTGATCCAAAAAAAAAGAAAAATTACTGTTAAAATCACTGTTGATGACTGTGAGAGAGGATGATTAACCAAATGTCAAATCGTACAATTACTAGAAGCTCGTTTCTGTTGGTATGATGGCTGTTATCAAATGGATGTGTGTTGTACTGGATGACACGATAACGTCGAATTTGCTCCGTTTTGATGGGACACACCCCACAGAACTCTGAAGGAGGTCTGTGGTAGCTGCTGCTGGACACAGTGGGACGCTGTCCCACCCTCATGGACACCACCCTGGCTCAGGGTGTGCTGGATCTGGCAGCCAGACAAAACCTTGTTCTGGCTGTCGGTTGGCCATATTTGTGGTTTAATGAGGGGACATTATCCTGTTGGAGGTGGGCGGCGCTGCCAGGAGGGGCTTTGCTTTCTCTGCCCAAATATTTGGATCGGTGCTGTTTGGACTGACAATAAAAGGAGGATATTCACATTCAGTTTCTGGTTCATGACAAAGACCACAAACTGAATCTTTCAGGTGCTCTTTGCTCACCCATAAATACACTGAACATGCGGAGAATGCAGAAGTGGTGCGTTTTCAACCACGTACTCCTGAATAAACAGGCAAAGAAATTTCCAGGGGCAAAAAGCTGGTGCTACAGGTTTTATTTATTATAGATCTACAAGTAGAAGTTCATTCTGAAACCAAACAGGGTGTGTTGGTCCACACCCAACATTCTCATCTCTGTCCTTCAGACAGCCTGCAGATTATTCCTCTGACTCTTTGGACTAAAAGAAAAAAGAGTGAGAATAAAAGAACAAATCGATGAAGGAGCACAGATGACAGGTGGCTGCAGGAATCCTACCTTTCCGATCTCGCGGCTCTTGGCCCTCAGCTTGTTGACCTGGGACTCGGCGATGTCGGCTCTCTCCTGGGCCTCCTCCAGCTCGTGCTGCACCTTCCTGTACTTGGACAGGTGGGTGTTGGCCTGCTCCTCCTGTCAGGAATCCACAACCCGTCATGAATGAAGACACGCTTGGCTAGGGCCAAGCTTTAACTCACCGCCTCCTCCGCCTGTCTCTTGTAGGCTTTCACTTTCAGCTGCAGCTTGTCCACCAGATCCTGAAGTCTGGCGACGTTCTTCTTGTCCTCCTCAGTCTGCAGTGAACACACCATCGCAGTGACTGTTTGCCTCCAGCCAGTAGCAACCTTCTCACAGGAGAAGGAGACGGCCGCTGACCTGATAGGTGAGCTCCTTCACTCTTCTCTCATATTTACGGACACCTTTAACAGCATCTACTCCGCGTCTCTGCTCGGCTTCCACTTCTCCCTCCAGCTCCCGCACCTGGAAAACAAACCGCGCTCACGATAACAGAAGGAGGAAAGCTGAATTCTGCCTCACTGATCAACTTCTTCTTTACCCTTGATTCCAGTTTCTGGAGCTGCTTCTTGCCTCCCTTCATGGCCAGATTCTCAGCTTCATCCAGACGGTGCTGCAGGTCCTTCACCGTCACCTCCAGGTTCTTCTTCATCCTCTCCAGATGAGCGCTGGTGTCCTGCTCCTTCTTCAGCTCCTCAGCCATCATGGCAGCCTAACATTTCAAGGAGGAATGTTTGATGGCTCAAAGCCTACGCTGACAATCACTGACAGGCTTTGCACTATTCATGGCTCACATCAGTGATGGCCTTCTTGGCTTTTTCTTCAGCATTTCTGGCTTCTTGCACAGCTTCTTCAACCTCACCTTGGATCTGGATAAGGTCACTTTCCAGCTTCTTCTTGGTGTTGATGAGGCTGGTGTTCTGGTATTGAAAAAACAAGTCAGATGCTTTAACCCCAGTGTGGTGCTAAGAGAGTGGAAAAAAAAACCAGTACCTGGGAGTGCAGCAGCCCCACGCGCTCGCTGGCATCAACCAGCTCCTGTTCGGCCACTTTGCGGCTTCTCTCCGTCTGCTCCAGCGCTGCTCTCAGCTCCTCGATCTCAGCCAGCATCAGGTTGTTCCTGCGCTCCACCATGGCAGCCTGCTCCTTCATGTCTTCCTGACCTCTAATGGCTTCATCCAGGTGCAGCTGTGCATCCTAAATGGACATTTTTAACAACATTTACCTTTATTCTTGAAACAGGAGATCATCTAGATCATCTAGCAGTGGTTGAGGAGGCAGCATACCTTCAGCTGTCCCTGGACGTTTCTCAGCTGTTTCTGGGCTTCAGCTGCCTGACGGTTGGCGTGGCTCAACTGAATCTCCATCTCATTGAGGTCTCCCTCCATCTTCTTCTTGATTCTCAGGGCATCGTTCCTGCTTCTGACCTCAGCGTCCAAGGAGCTCTGCATGGACTCAATCACTCTCTGGCTGTTCCTCTTGATCTGCTCCATCTCCTCATCCTTCTCAGAAAGTTTCCTGTCAATCTCACTCTTGACCTGGGTGAGCTCCAGCTGAACTCTGAGAATCTTGGATTCCTCGTGCTCCAGGGTGGCCTGTGGAAAATACAAAATCCTTGTCAAGTGAAGCATATTAAAAAGTTCTGAAAAAATGAAGAGTAATCTTATAAGGCCTAATAAATGCTGATTTTTGCGTTTGCTCTTACCTCTGCCTCTTCCAGAGCTGTCTGAATCTCTGCCTTCTCACCCTCCACCGTTTTCTTTCCTTTCTCAAGCTCATGAATTGTTTTTCCAGTCTCACCAAGTTGTTCACTGAGGTCTGAAATCTCCTCTGTTGGTGCACAGTTATTACGGTTGAATTTCTGAATTAGTAAACGTAGTTGATGAGATTTTGGTTAGATTATAAAAACTGTCATACGCTGCAGATTCTTGTTCTCTCTCTTCAGGGTCTCCAGCTGGTCCAGAGCTTCTTCATAGGAGTTTTTCATCTTGAACAGCTCAGTGCTGAGAGAACGAGCTTCTTTCTGAGCTCCCTCCAGCTCCGCCTGGCTTTCTTCATACTTCTGCTTCCACTCTGCCAGGACCTGGGGATACCACCAACCTTTGTGAGATTTCCTGCTTTCATTTCCAAACTAAAGTCTGTGATGATCAGAAATGATTTAACCTTGTCAAAGTTTCTCTGCTTCTTGTCGAGGTTGGCAGCCACGGCGTTGGCTCTCTCCACGTCGATCATCAGGTCCTCCACTTCACCCTGCAGTCTCTGCTTGGTCTTTTCCAGAGAGGCACATTTTGAATTTGCAGCCTCGATGGATTCCTCTGCATCCTGCAGACGCTGAGCCAGCTTTTTCCTGTTCAAAGTCGCAGGTAACAAGTCTCATGAATGAATCCATGTTGGTGCACAGAAACAGCATGGTTTCTGGAGCGTCCCCTACTTGGCCTCCTCCAGCTCCTCGGTGCGCTGAATGGCGTCAGTCTCATATTTGGTTCTCCACTGAGCCACCTCGCTGTTGGCTTTGGACATGGATCGCTGCAGCTCAGCCTTGGCCTCCTGCTCCTCCTCGTACTGCTCTCTGAGCAGGTCGCAGTCGTGGCGAGATGACTGGACAGCGTGAGCCAGCGCGTTCTTGGCCTACAGTAAGAAATAAGTGAATGATTTTCACGTGTTACCAGCTAGTGTATTGGTCTTTACCGTGATGATTATCCCACTGATTTAATGGTCTCTTACTTTAACTTCCTCCTCTATGTGCCTCTTCAGCTCATCAATCTGTTGAGTATAGGCCTGTTTGCCTCGTGTCAGCTGGGAAACGAGCGCTTCTTTCTCCTCCAATTGGCGTACATATTCACCTAATCAAATATATTAGGTAAAAATATTATTGTTTCCAAATCATTATTTTAAAAAAAGGATGAACATTTGCACATACAGATTAAATACTGTTGCTGCTGCGAGTCCGTCATTGCAGTTGAATATGACAGTATGTGTGTGTAATGTGTAACTACATTTAGCTGCACAATCAGAGGTCATGTGATGTAATTCCACTACTGAAACCTGTGGGACATGTTCAAGTTAAAAACCCTAAAGATAAACGATCTCATGAAGGCACAGCAGGGATGTTAGGGGACATTTGCTCCTGACACGTGTGTTTTGTAATTGGACTGCAACCTGAAATTCAGTCCGCTGCTGTTCTGTCAATCGGCCAGTAGGTGACACTGTTTCCACCGTGTCGCTGTGTCCACTAACCAACAGCAAGGCTGGTATTTGTTTTATATAAAACACACATCTGTTGCATGTTCAAATAACAGATGGAGTTGGTTTGAAAAACTGGATCACAGATGTCCAGCTTTTATTCAGTAAGACAAATATTGATGTGTGGAAGCGTATTTTAACAGCAAATGTAAATTGGACAGACCCTGACTCGGAGAGTGCTGATGACATGTCATGACGTTCTTACCATTTTCAGTTTGAAGTCGTGCTTTCTGTGCACTCACATCATTGAGCTGGCGAACATTTTCGTCATTTTTAGTTTTCAGCTCACTCAGCTGATCTTCTAAAGTCCTGCACAGCTTTTCAAGGTTTGACTGGAAAAAAGCACCAAACTTTAGCATCCAACAGTCCACATTATCACCAATCAGAGAAGAATTTTCCACAGTCAACCTTGGATTTGGCAATAGCCTCCATGTTGCTTGCAAGGTCATCAATCTCCATCTTGTACTCGCTTTTCTCTTTCTCCAGCTTCTGTTTGACCCTCTGGAGGTTATCGATCTGCTCTCCCAGCTCTGCGACGCTGTCAGCCTGCTTCTTGCGTAGAGCTGCAGCGGTGGCCTCGTGCTGCAGGGTGGACTCCTCGAGGTCACGACGCAGCTTCTGGAACATCGCTTCGCGCTTCTTGTTCATCTCGATCTGAGCGGCCGTGGCTCCACCAGCTTCTTCCAGCCTCTCGCTGATCTCCTCCAGCTCCCTGGAGAGATCAGACCTCTGCTTCTCAACCTTGGCCCGAGCAGCACGCTCAGCCTCAATCTCTTCCTCCAGCTCCTCAATACGAGCCTGAGACACGAAAAGTTACAGTGAAAATCATATTTCTACTCGTAGTGACCTAGAAGACTTCCATTCATACCTGAAGTTCCTTTATCTTTTTCTGCAGCTGTATTCCAAGAGTTTGCTCATCTTCAATCCTATTAAGGAGCTGGCTGATTTCAAAATCTTTCCTGAAGGAATCAGAAATCATTCAACACTGTATCTGCTTTTATATAAAAAGCACCACTTCAATCCTTTACTGCAAACAGATTGGTTGTTTCTCACTTCTTAATCTTCTCCTCAGACTGCTGTTTGTCGTTCTCCAGGTCCATGATGGATTCCTGGGCCAGTTTCAGATCTCCTTCAAGCTTTCTTTTAGCTCTTTCAAGATCCATGCGGAGCTTCTTTTCTTGCTCCAAAGAACCTTCAAGCTGTTGCATTTATAAAACAATCTCAATCAAGGAAACAAACCACCCTGTTTTCAGTGAAGAGCTCCTTACGTCGTCCACTTGCTGCTCCAGCTTGGTCTTGGCCTTCGTCAGAGAGTTGACTTTGTCTTCCTCAGCCTGCAGGTCATCCAGGGTCTGCTGATGGGCCTCTTGGAGGGCTTTTTTCTCTTTGGTTAACTTTGCAATGGCTTCATCTTGAGAGGCCATTTCCTCCGTCAGGTTTTTAACCTAAACAAATATATATATTTCCTGAATATCACCTACACTTGTAACAAAAGTACAAGCTATGTATTTTTGTACCCTTCACTGACGCTAAAATAATGAAGCATGTCTTGTCACCTTGTTCTCCGTGGCGTGTTTCTCTTTTTCCACTTTGGCGAGGGTGAGCTCCAAGTCGTCGATGTCTTTCTTCAACTCAGAACACTCATCCTCCAGCTTCCTCTTCTTGGCTGTCAGCTCAGCGTTAATTTCCTCCTCATCCTCCAGCCTCTCGGTTGTCTCTTTGAGTTTGGCCTCGAGCTGGATTTTGGCTTTGATGAGCCCCTCACACCTTTCCTCTGCATCGCTGAGGTTTTCACTTTCCTAAAAGAGAATGCAAACAAGCTTGTCTCACAGGCCACAGAAGCCAGGCCACTTTGTAGCTCTGAAGATATTTCTTACCGTCTGCACTTGCAAAAGCAGATCGTTCTTCTCCTGCAGCAGAGAAACCATCTTCTCCTCCAGTTCCTTCTTCTTAGACAGGGCCTTTGATAGATCTTCCTTGGTCTTTTCAAAGTCCTCCTTCATCTGGGCCATCTCTTTCTCGGTCTCAGCACTCTTCAGCAGAGGCTTAATCTTGAAGTACAGCTTCATCCATGGCCAGGTCTTCACGTTCATGAACGCGCGGATGTTGTACTGGATGGTGAAAATGGCATCTCTGTTGTAAAAAAATGAGAACTTCAGTTTGGATGAGTAAGCGAGTCAGAAGAGGACATTTGATTTTGGCAGTTTTCAGTAGGTCACCTCCTCTCCATCATCTTGACAAATTCACATCTCATGAGGAAACCTCTGCACAGAGCCTGAGTCATGGTGACCAGCTCAGCCAGCTTCTCGTCTCTCATCTCCTCCAGAACTCCCAGCAGACCAGCTTTGAAGAACACCTGAGCAAAGGCAACAATGACTGTTACAGACCACTCTTCCTGTGTGTGAACAGCCTCAGGTCTGCTGGCCTCCTGCTCTACCTTGGTGTGGCCAAACTTATACTGTGTGTGATCCACGTCGATGGATCCCAGCAGCTTCTCTGAGGCCTTCTTGTTATCAATGAACTGTCCTTCAGGGATGACACTGGCATTCAATACTTTGTATCTAAAAGAACATATTTTGGTCTGTTAGACAGCTGTAAGATCATAACACATTTTAACTTTCAACTTCCACCTCTGCTTGAAGTCGCCGTAGAGGATTCTGCTGGGGAAACCCTTCCTGCAGATCCTGATGCCCTCCAGCACACCATTACACCTCAGCTGGTGGATGACCAGGAAGTTCTCCATCAGACCTTTGACATATCATTACAGGATAGTGTTGGTAAAATCATCCAACAAATGTTAAAGTGTCTCATTTCTGCGAGTTAACTGTAGTATCTGGGTCAAAAGTTACACCTGGGGTCTTTGATTCGTTGGGAATCAGGCAGCGCACAAAATGAGGATGTGTGCTCCTTAAATTTGTCATCAGCTTGCCCAGATTTTCCTGTGAAAGATATCGAATGAGACAAAATCTCAAAGAGCTGGGCTCGACATTGTTCCTCATCTTACCCTGAACAGAGCAGACACGGTCTGGAAGGAGCCACCCTTCTTCTTGCCACCTTTCTTCCCACCTCCGCCGGTCTCAGCTGTCGTGACACACAAACACAAAAGGTTATCCAACTGTTTTTTGCTGTTTTTAAAACTATTTTAAGCAGCAGCACATACCTTCTGCTGAGGCATGGGACGCATAGAGGAAGGCCAACAGCTTCATTGCAGACTTCTGATAGAGCTGACCACAGAG
>CAAE01014979.1:1649161-1668364 GCA_000180735.1 Tetraodon nigroviridis
TGCTCCGGGGGGGTTATGAAACTCGCCTTTACAGTGGAATGATTCCCCATTCTGATGTTTTCATGAAGCATTTCTATTTCTGGACTGTCCTCCCCTCACCCTTGCTAACACACTCACACTCACACACACACACACACACACACTCACACACACACACACAGAACATACTCAGCACATCGGACATCACCCCGAGCGTTATTGTGAATGGCAGATGTATTCAGCCGATCATGCAGATGAGAAATGCTCTGAATCCCAGGCCAAGAACGCGCTGGCTCACGCTGTCCAGTCGTCTCGCCACGACTGCGAACTCCTCAGAGAGCAGTATGAGGAGGAACAGGAGGCCAAGGCTGAGCTGCAGCGATCCATGTCCAAAGCCAACAGCGAGGTGGCTCAGTGGAGAAGCAAATATGAGACTGACGCCATTCAGCGCACCGAGGAGCTGGAGGAGGCCAAGTAGGGGACGCTCCAGAAACCATGCTGTTTCTGTGCACCAACATGGATTCATTCATGAGACTTGTTACCTGCGGCTTTGAACAGGAAAAAGCTGGCTCAGCGTCTGCAGGATGCAGAGGAATCCATCGAGGCTGTGAACGCCAAATGTGCCTCTCTGGAAAAGACCAAGCAGAGACTGCAGGGTGAAGTGGAGGACCTGATGATCGACGTGGACAGAGCTAATGCTCTGGCAGCGAGCCTTGACAAGAAGCAGAGAAACTTTGACAAGGTTAAATCATTTCTGATCATCACAGACTTTAGTTTGGAAATGAAAGCAGGAAATCTCACAAAGGTTGGTGGTATCCCCAGGTCCTGGCAGAGTGGAAGCAGAAGTATGAAGAAAGCCAGGCGGAGCTGGAGGGAGCTCAGAAAGAAGCTCGTTCTCTCAGCACTGAGCTGTTCAAGATGAAAAACTCCTATGAAGAAGCTCTGGACCAGCTGGAGACCCTGAAGAGAGAGAACAAGAATCTGCAACGTAAGCAATATTCAATGCATTTAAAAAGTCACGACACATACATTCTCTGATAATTAATGTAAGCGCCAGTGATGACTGTATATTTGATGTCCTAAACGCGGTTATGCATTGAAAAGAATTCTTTCATTGAAAGTTAGTGGTCAGTCGTTAAAACGTGTGCTATGTGGCCTATTACCAGCTAATTCTTGTCATGTCTTTTTGTAATAAAAAGAACCTAATAAACTACTTTCTTCACAGAGGAGATTTCTGATCTAACTGAACAAATTGGAGAGACTGGTAAAACCATTCACGAACTGGAGAAAGGAAAGAAGACAGCTGAGTCAGAGAAATGTGAACTTCAGACTTCTCTGGAAGAGGCAGAGGTACTGTGTGACAACAGTGCAATGAAAGCCTCTTAATATGCTGAAGTAACATATATTATATTCTTTTCTGTCAAGGCCACCCTGGAGCATGAAGAATCAAAGATCCTGCGCATCCAGCTGGAGCTCACCCAGGTCAAGAGTGAGATTGACAGGAAACTCGCTGAGAAGGATGAGGAGATGGAGCAGATCAAGAGGAACAGCCAGAGAGTGATTGAGTCCATGCAGAGCGCCTTGGACGCTGAGGTCAGAAGCAGGAACGATGCCCTGAGAATCAAGAAGAAGATGGAGGGAGACCTCAATGAGATGGAGATTCAGTTGAGCCACGCCAACCGTCAGGCAGCTGAAGCCCAGAAACAGCTGAGAAACGTCCAGGGACAGCTGAAGGTATGCTGCCTCCTCAACCACTGCTAGATGATCTAGATGATTCATCCTGTTTCAAGAATAAAGGTAAATGTTATTAAAAATGTCCATTTAGGATGCACAACTGCACCTGGATGAAGCCATTAGAAGTCAGGAAGAAATGAAGGAGCAGGTTGCCATGGTGGAGCGCAGGAACAACCTGATGGTGGCTGAGATCGAGGAGCTGAGAGCAGCGCTGGAGCAGACGGAGAGAAGCCGCAAAGTGGCCGAACAGGAGCTGGTTGATGCCAGCGAGCGCGTGGGGCTGCTGCACTCCCAGGTACGCACAGATGTGTTTCAGCGGTTAGACAACCAGCATAACAGAATATAACCCGGTCTAAAATGTTTTTAGAACACCAGCCTCATCAACACCAAGAAGAAGCTGGAGGCCGACCTCATCCAGATCCAAGGTGAGGTTGAAGACTCAGTCCAAGAAGCCAGAAATGCTGAAGAAAAAGCCAAGAAAGCCATCACTGATGTGAGTGTGGCTTTCATTGTTAACCGAATAAAGAACACTGTACTACTTGCTGCAACAAACCAAAAAGAAACTCACCCAATATGTATAAAAATGTCAGGCTGCCATGATGGCTGAGGAGCTGAAGAAGGAGCAGGACACCAGCGCTCATCTGGAGAGGATGAAGAAGAACCTGGAGGTGACGGTGAAGGACCTGCAGCACCGTCTGGATGAAGCTGAGAATCTGGCCATGAAGGGAGGCAAGAAGCAGCTCCAGAAACTGGAGGCCAGGGTATGTTTCATATGGGCGGGGGGGAGACACGTGTATGGCACAGTTTCATACCGTATTTTAAATTTCAGCACTTGTTTTCACCAAAGGTTCGTGAATTAGAGAGCGAGGTCGAGGCTGAGCAGAGACGAGGCGCTGATGCTATCAAGGGGGTGCGGAAATATGAGAGAAGAGTGAAGGAGCTCACCTATCAGGTATGTTTCCAGTGACCCAAACAACCACTAAGATGCTTTGGTAATGGTTGCATCCTTCAACATCAACAATATATGATTCCTGATTCCTGTCAGACTGAGGAGGACAAGAAAAATCTTGTCAGACTTCAGGATCTTGTGGACAAGCTGCAGCTGAAGATGAAATCCTACAAGCGCCAGGCTGAGGATTCTGTGAGTACACCTGCTTCTCCGAACAATTAGTCACCTTTTCAAACATGTCACTTGCTCCTTGTTGCACGTCTTGACTTTGCTCTGTCATACAGGAGGAGCAGGCCAACAGTCACCTGACCAGGTACAGGAAGGTGCAGCACGAGCTGGAGGAGGCCCAGGAGAGAGCCGACATCGCCGAGTCCCAGGTCAACAAGCTGAGGGCCAAGAGCCGCGAGATCGTCAAGGTGAAGGTGAAGAATAATACGCAAATAAATCATTCCTGCTTTTTTGTATTTGGGCAAATGTTTGAGTGGCCACATCCCTGTCGTTTCAGACTAAGGAGTCAGAAGAGTGAAGGCAAACTCAAGATGACCAGCAGTAACTGGAAGTCATACAATATGATCACCTTGTTGCTTGTTGATTGTGTCTTGAGTCAGTAAAAATAGCTTGCCTGCATCTTTTGGTGTTTTCAATGACTCTTGGATGACATAAAAACGTGCATCTCGGTGTTCACTAGAAGCTGAACATGCAGCAAACTAAAGACAGTCACTGTTTTAAAACAAGCTTTAAACAACATTAGAAGACACAGTCGGGAACCTCCACCAACAAGTATAAGTGTAAAATGTGAAATCATAACTACCACATCCTAACCAATCTGGAAAATCTAATTCAAACATTAGGGGCCTAACTGTGTTTAGTTTACATTATTATTACCTTTTTTGCTGAGTTTCCCAGCAGGGAAGGGTCCCTGGTATCACCGTCGCGTGTCTAATCACTAGAGGCCAGCAGGGGTCAGTATTGCACGACAGAAAGACTTGCAGTTAAATCTGTGAGGTTTATGAGGAAAAGCCCAACGTATTGATTTAGGATTATTTTCGGATGGTCCTGAAGAAACAGTTTCGACGGCGTGAGCTCCAGGCGGTGGGATTGACTCCGGCGCGGGCGGGATGCGCAGTGCGCCTCTGATGCTGCCCGGAACGACTGCAGCGTCAACGCGACTGTCCGAGGCTGCGCTGCTGCTGGCGAAGACGCCGACGGTGTCCACGCTTCTTCTTTTTTTATTTTTATACGCATGCCCCGTTGGTTTTTCAGCATGCAACAACGTTGCCTTTTGCAATTCACGTCTAGCAGACCAAAAGAAATGTTGATGCGTTTGTGTTGGTCGGTTTAAATGTCCCGGTGTCTCTAAACTCTGCGATGCTCCGTTAAATCTCGGGAGGAATGACGGGCAAGCAGAGAAGTCCCGGAGCGCAGGACGCGGCTCCGACCTTGGCGCCGCTCCGGCCGCCGTGCGAGCGTCTCCCCGGCACCAAGAGCGGCGTCTGCTCCCGCTCCTACTTTGTGGTCGTGATGGTGTTTTTTCACATTTACATTATCAACGTGATCGCGCTGCTGCTGTACGTGCACTACAGCAGCGGACAGGAGGAAGCCAGCAGCCGGGGTCGTGACGCCCCCGGCCGGGACCACCAGCGCCCCGCGCCCGGATCTCCGCCGCCACAGCCTGACGCCTCTCTCTCAAGAATAGAGGGAATAAGAGTAAGTAATGATGGGGTGATTCATGCTGTCTTGCTTTTTGCTTCTGGCACATCGTTTCTCTGGCCCATCCTGTAGGTGGGACACGTCCAGAGGGTCTCACTGGTGCCGGGAAAAGTGCACGAAATGCGGACTCTGAGCCTGAAACCGCTGCTGTTCGGTAACAACAAACCACCCACCCTTGACTGGTTTTTGTTTGGTTTTGGTTTTGGTTTTTTTGGCCTAAAAACATTATCATCTATCTAAAACTAATATTTATGGATCTTTCACAGTTTGGAAACAAAAAAGCTTCAACATAAACATGCAAAAAAAGCGTTATTCAAAGAGATTTCTGCAAATACTTTACACAACTACAACAGGAACGCCTAAAGTGATGCAGCAGAGATGCTCCTTCAAACAGAATATGACCTTGTCCGGTTCTCCTGCAGAGATCCCCGGGTTCCTGTCAGAGCACGAGTGTCGACTTGTGGTCCAGCTTGCTCAGCTGAAAGGTCTGGTGGAGAGCCAGCTTATGGTGCAAGAGGGCCAGGAAGAGCTGGCCAAGGAGCTCAACCTGAGCCCGGATGAGATCTTCAGCCTTCTGGATATCAACCAGGACGGACAGCTGCAGCTCCATGAGGTGTATGTCATTTTTAGGACAGTACCATTCAGATTTGTTTAGCCCAATCTCAGTTTTAACGCTGGGTCCCTAACAGATACTGACTCACTCTCGAGTCAGGGACGGCATATGGCTTACGCCGGAGAACCTGCGGGAGGTCTACACTGGGCTCGAAGCAGATAAAGACAACAATGGTAGAGAAAATGTTGGATTTTTTGACTCTGCACATGATTGTTAAAATCACGCCGGAATGGAGCGCACGTCTCTGCATTCTGTGCAGGTTTGCTGAGTCTGGAGGAGTTCAGGCTCCTGAGCAATGACGCATTCCAGCGTTTTCTGATGCAGCGAGGAGTAAAGAGGAGCCAGCTGGTGAGGAACAGCAGACACACGTGGCTGTACCAGGGAAAAGGAGCCCACCAGGTGCTGCAGGACATCAAGGAGCGGTAGGTGGACCACATGGCGGTTGCCCACGGACACGTTTCCACACATATTTGCTTTTTTTTCACATGCGCTACTTCCCCATCCTTTTTACAGAGTGACTCGTCTCACCCGTCTCCCCTCCACATTGGTGGACCTCAGCGAGCCTCTGCAGGTGGTCCGTTATGAAGAGGGGGGACACTACCACGCCCACCAGGACAGCGGCCCGGTGTATCCTGAAACTGCCTGCACGCACACGCGTCTCGCTGCCAACGCTTCCACGCCGTTCGAGACATCGTGCAGGTGAGATCAGGGCGCTCCCGGCGACCAGTGAAGCAACGTCATCTGTCTGGTGTGTCTGGTGTGGCTCCATCAAAAGGCTGGCGTGTTGGCCCACATGTCTTTGCGTGTCTACGTGTTTACGCGAATAAACCTGTGTTACACACCCAGGTACATCACAGTTCTCTTCTACCTGAACTCTGTTGAGGGGGGTGGGGAGACCGCATTCCCTGTGGCAGACAACAGGACCTATGATGAAGTGGTGCGTAAGTGTGTGTGGGTCTGCAACTGTGTACCAAGAGAAGTAGTGTGTACATCATGTGCACGTTTAAAATGTCTGTGTAATCATACTTGTTTGTTAGTTGTCAGATCATCCCAACACTTAGCAAACGGTAAATTTCCTTTTTGTTATTTTTCATTCCAGTCCCTCATCCATAACGATGTCGACCTGTTGGACACGAGGAGGAACTGCAACAAGAGTAACTTGAGAGTGAAGCCCACCCAGGGGACGGCTGTTTTTTGGTACAACTACCTTTCAGATGGAAGAGGTAACCACAACTACCTACGACAGCAGACCGTGGCTGTGGCTCAAATCACTCCTTCAGTCCCTACTCACTATAGAGGGAGCAGAGCTGAGTGGACCACAGGGTGCTCTCAGTGCTAAACTAAAAACCCAATTTAGGAAACTTTCGAAAATTAAACAATCAGGGGATAATAGGACACTTTGCTCGGTTAGGGCACATGTTTACCGTCTGATCTTTATCTTAATAGGTTGGGTTGGAGAGCAGGATGAGTACGCGCTGCACGGAGGCTGTGTGGTCACCCGCGGTACCAAATGGATCGCAAATAAATGGATCAACGTCGATCCGGATTATCAGCGTCAGGTCCGTTATCAGCAGCTGGTTTCACAAAACCCAGAGGATGAGGAGGATGAAGGTCTGACATTGGAGGCTGACTTAGAGGGTTCAGACATACATCAAGACTTGTAGCTGTAGTCCTCCTTTCATCCCTCTCCTCTCACACACGACTAATTCCAGATCAGGGTCTCAAAACCAAAATGATACAAAGTCTTCCTCGCTCCTCTGCACAATTTTTATGGTACTGTCCCCTGTGGCCAGTGTGGAGACAAGGTTATTTCAGGGAATGAGGTCACAGCGGGCTTATGCAATTGTAGAGAGATGTGTTTGGTAAATAGTTCTTGATATTGTGACTGTTTCTACGTTGCTGTAAGTCTCACTTGTCGGAATGTTGCACTATGAACTCATCCAAGGAGTTAGAACAAACGATGCATGCACTGGCTTTACACGTTTTGCTGCTGCCACCAACTAAGGTTTTTACTTGGAACAATAAATGGCTTTTGAACATGTCAACATGAGCATAATCAACATTAGCTAATGGATGCCATGACCAAAAATGCTTCACACATGCACAATGTTATTCCATATCTTTGAAATAGTCATACCTTTTTGCCTGGTTCGTACTGAGACTTTCCTTAAATCTGTAGCATATCAGTCTTGCACATTAAATAAAATGCACATTAGCCCCCATGGCTTCTCTGTCTTCCTTTGCGTTCAAACAACATCTACATTTATACTTAAAGTAACTAATAATCTACTTACTGGTAATGTTTTCAGGGACCCAACAATTATCATCAGAAAACATTGCTGTTGATTAAAAAAAGGTCATCTTCCAACCTCGACGGTGAACGCTCCTCTTGGTTGAAATCTTTAGAATTGTGTGCTGGTGCACGTGTCCTGAAATTGATCAGACATGAGAAAATATTAGTTCAGACAGTAAGTCATAAACAGTAGTTAACTATCTGAACTATTTTATCTGCACAAAGTAGATTAAAAGGGTTCTCAAATATCCCAAAAGGGTCAGTTTCACAAAGGAGCTACAGTTTGGACTCACTATGGAAGACTCGTATCCGGGCAGCGTTGTGGCTCCGCGGTGGTTCAGACAGTACAGCACAGCATCATGAACAGTTGCAAAAAGGCGTCTCTTTGTTAGCGACTCAGAAAAGAAGCCGCCAACCTCTAACTGCTCCACCACAGAGGCTTAAATAGAAAGGCAAATGTGTAGATGGTTTAAATCCGCTTCAGCTGCGTTTGAGTGACAAGGCTGACTCACCTTGACAACCAGCTATGTAGACGTCCACGTCAATCTCACTGAAGTCCTGGAAAATCTGTCAATGGAAAAGGAATTTCTTCTTCATTTTAAAGAAAAGGGTTTGTTTTAGATTTTTTTTTTAACATTTTTGGCCTTTTATGACTCACGTTTTTTATAGTCTTTGTAGCAACGGTGTCGATGAAGTTGGCCGTGGACAGGTCAATGATGATGGAATGGATGTCCCAGGTCCACTTCCCCAGTGACCCGAGAGAGACTCGCTCCAGGTCGTGACTCAGTGTGTCCTCACTGCTGGAGCCCAGGGTGGTGGTGTCCCCGTCCTGCAGCTCAGACATCCACCCCAAGCTGGTGCAGTCTTGGTCTCCTCCTTTCAGGTATTCCCATCTGGATTGGCCCTCCGGTGTTCGAGGAGTGGTCGGGATGACAAACACTGTCCCATTCTCCCTTTCGGTCCAGCTCTGCTCTTCCTTTTCCACGACGTCGTCATCTCTGCCCGTGCTGTCCCACGGGCTGTCCTGACTGGCCTCTTCCTCCACAGAGAAGACCGCCAGTCCCAGACTGCGTCTTTGCTGCCCTCCGCGCCCGTCTCTCCTGAGAAGAAGACAGTTTGAGAAACACAGAGAACAGCTGAAGTCCTTCTGAGATGTTTCCAGAGTAATACCTCTCTCTTTTCCTGCCTTTTGGCTCTTCTCTCAGCTCTCTTTTCTCTTCGTTTCTGTTTGGCCTCCTGTCTCCTCTTGTAGATGATCATTTTACTGATATCAAGTCCACTCTGACAGGTTATGAAAAGCAGTAATTAAAATACAGAAGCTGATTATTTAAGTCAATTTAAAAAAATAATAAAAAGTCAGAAAAGGCTATGATTTAGAATATTGAAGAGTTGCAGCAGTAAAAAAAAGAGACTATTGTTTACAAAAAACAGACCTTCTCCTTCAGAGCTTCTAGGTAAAGTTCGGCATTGGCAAAATATACAGTCGAAGAAGAGCGAAATATAGTAATTCCTGGAATTTGTCGTACCTGTAAAATAGTAAAAGTAGTTTTGTTTCTCACCTGAGTACAAACAAATTGATGGTTAACCATATTTGTCTCTTACGTCTCTGTGAGTCTCAATGTCCACATACAGTTCAGTACCTGGAACGTTGCCCAGAACCGAGTAGGTTGGCCTGAAATAGAGTTTTAAACTGAAGCACTGACAGACAGCCTTTATTCAGAGACAAAGCAAAGATTTTGACAAAGTTCTGAAATTAGACAGCTATCTCACGTTTGGGTTCTGAAGATGACAGTAAGCAGAGCAAAAACGATCGATGCTGCCAGTCCCAGATCCGTGTTAAAGAGCAGGGTCGACACCCAAGTGACGATCCACACCGCCTGGGGAGCACAAAACGTCGAGAATAAAGACACTGATCCCAATTCAAGCCGGCAGGAGTAGTCTGACCTCTCACCAGGTCAGTTTTGCTGCTTTTCCAGAGTGTGACTATGTCCGAGTGCTGCTTAAACATTCCCTTCAGGTTCACAAAGACAATGGATGAAAGTACAGCCTGAAACACACACATTGTAGAAGACCTCATCAACTCTGTGGAAATGAGGAAAACAAACAAAAAAAATACATACACTGTCAATATTACTGTGTAGTAATATGTACTCTGGTTCGAGTTGCATGAAACAGAAGCAATAAAACAACAAAAACCTTTGGTAGCTCCTGGAACAAAGGTCCAAGTTTTAAAATAGTCACCAATACAATTAGTGCTGAGGCCACTGCTGCCATCTGAAATTATACAACACAATATATTTAGAAAAATAAAGGTAATTTCAATATTATATGTTAAATTACTGAATCACTGTCATGTAAAGTGAAATGTGACAGCTTGTTTTTTTGGCTTACTTGTGTCTTTCCTCCAGTGGTCTCTTGGATGAGACTTCGAGACATCGATGGGCAGACAGAGTAGCACTGGAAAAAGCCCCCCACGGTGTTACTGAGACCCAGTGCCACCAGTTCCTGCAGCCACGTGAAGACAGAAGGCACATTTACAACTGAAAGGGAAACAGTGTGTGGAAAAGACTGATGAGAGCTGCGTTTCACCTGGTTACTGTCCACCTTGTATCCGTGCTTCAGGGCAAATGTTTTTCCCAGTGAAATGGATATGGCATATCCAACAATAGCCAACGCAAATGCATCACCGATTACTTTTCCAAAAAGACTTACATCTGGGATGCGGGGGGAGCTGAGACTGAAGGAGAGGAGGAAGTCAAACTACAGCCAGTAAATACCAAAAAAATTGAGGATAGCTTTGTGCAATTTACTTCTTTTGCATGAGATCAGTGTTTTAAAATCCGTATGCATACCCACTGGGAATGTCTCCAACAACCGAGACCATGTAGCTGCTGTTCAGGCAAGTGTAGGATGATATCAAAGTGGCTGCCACAATCTAGTGTTATCACATACACAGACACATTTTACAGCTTCAGAGTCAAGCCGCCAAACATTAAAAGCTTGTAAATCATAGTAATTATGTAATCATTAGCCATAAACCCCAAGTTTGCTGTGATCTGCAGGAAAGTTGCTCCATTGCTGATTCGGCTGGTTACACCATGACCCTCCCCCCCGACCCTCTCACCACCACCCGTTTTTTGCGACATCAGCAGCAGCAAACAAAGGTTTTGTGACATCACAGAATGTTGGGTAATGTGTTTTAATATGTGAACCAACTGTGATGAGCTCTGCTGGAATGGGAACCGGCAGCTTGGGGTTGAGGAAAGAGTTGAACTCCTTTGTGGCGATTAGGATGACTATGGACACAATACTGACCACAAGGGTGGGCACGTGAGTTTGTGGAAGCGAGGAGCAAATGTCCATCAGGGTCTGACAACAAAGACAGGAGAACAATGACATTGTGTAAAACTTTTTTTCCTATTTCTTTTCAAAGGGCAATATGATTTGAATTCGCTCTATATCCATATATTTTAACTTGATTCAACCTAACGTATAGTTTCCACCCTAAAAACGACAGCCTTGATTGTACTCACATAAACCAGAGCCAAGGGGCCGCTGAACCGTGCTGGTGAAACTCCAAACATGTACTTTAGCTGTGCCACCACAGCATGGGCTGCAGCGGCTGTGGTGTAAGCCCTCACCAAGGGCTCCGACAAGTATGTGCCCACAAATCCAAACCTAACTAAACCCAGTACCACCTAAGCAAACCATCAGAGTACATATATTTAATCTGTGAGGTATTTCCACAGAAGTTAGGAAGTGATTTTGTCGTCAGACCTGAATAAGTCCTCCCAGGACCGTAGTAGCAGCTGCCACCTGCACCCTGTAGGCGTCTCGGCTGTCTGTGTCCACCTCTCCAGTGACATTGGTCCCGTTTGATTTGAGGAAGTCCACGTTTGGCCCCAGTCTCTCTGTCACACTGCCCACCATGATACTGAGCACAGTAAATGTACCTGCACACAGACACGGTTACAGACAGGACTGAAAGAGCCCAGGAGTGCTCCCATTCTCCTCTCACCGATGGATATGTGACGGGACGTCCCAAAAAAGATGTAGATCAGTGCTGGATAGAGCGACGTATAGAGCCCAAATACTGGAGGCAAGGAAGCCAGTAATGCATACGCCATACCTGCGAATGAGTACATGACACACAGGGGAAAGTGATGTAAATGTTAGTGCAATAACATTTTATTCTGCAAAGAAGAACTCATCCTATACCTTGTGGCAGGTGCATAATGCCAACACTGATTCCGGAAATGAGGTCCGGCATCCCATAATCCCAGATTGAGTACTTGGGCAGCCAGTATAGAATAGGAAAGATGCTGACCAATGCTTTTTTCAGTCTTGGCACTGTACATCTGAAAGAAAGTGGTTGCACAGACAAATACGAAAGAGCGATTTTAGAGGAACCTGTTTTGAAAGCACACATTTGCTTTAACGTGAAGGCGTGACAAGATTTCAAAAGTGTGAGATAAAAAGTTGACCTTACTTTATGGAGCCTTTAAATCGTTCTCTTATAGGACGATGGGTGTCTGAGTACGTTTTCCTCTGCGCCACCTCTTCCAGTTTTTGCTCGTCGAGCACCTCCCGCTCAACTCTATACTTTAAAAATCTCTGCCTAACTGCCATCGGGCTCAATCGGTGCCGATCTGATAAGACTGTATGGCTTTCAGTGTTTCACCTCGACTCTCCAACAACCCTTGTGTCACAAAAATAGCTGTATCTGCATGTATAAATCTCACACAGAATAATGGTTAACTACAGTCCGGATGTGGAGGGCTGAGCATCTCCACTGGGTTTCCATGATGCTGCTTTTTTCTATTAACTAACAAAATTAAGATAAAAAAGCTGGGGGAAAATACTTTTACTTTGGACAAGAGTGTCCTTCTCACTACTGAACATCTTGGGTGTTTTAACTTGAATATAGTGCATTTAACATCCCAACACAATGAAATACGTTGTGACGAGTGCAGAGTTCAGTCTACCTTTAAGAGGGTCTAGTGAAATAGGATGCTCGTTTTTTTTATTTTGGTCATTCGATGCACGCAAGCACGTGACTTAGACAAACAAACTGCCAGGGAAATAGCAAACAAAGCTAAGCAATATGAAACATTTCATGTGATTCATTCTAAGTTTGTCAGAATGATTCATTCAATAATGTCACGGCGTAAACTCACACCCTCCCTCGATAACCTGAACCCAGCCTGCCTTGTTTACAATGTGCTGCAGCTCGGTCTATTTTGGGGTTAGTGGCTCAGAGCGCCACAGCAAAGGAGGGCAAACATATCTTTGTCTCTTCAAACTGCCCAGACCCTCTTCAAGCCCTTCGACCAACCAGCAGCACATGTTGCCTGTTGTAAAAATATTCATCTGTTGGACTCTTTATACCAAAGGTCACGACTGAAAGGGGGTTTTCATGACTTAAATGGTAAGAATTGAACTTGGAAATTGTGTGTTTTCGTTAACTTGTACTATTTTGCACATTATGGGAAAAAAAAGCTTCTTGTTTTAACTTAAAATTAGCTAAATAAATCTGTTGAGTTACTTTTTTAGACGTTTAAAAAATTATTAACTAATGGATTAAGTTCATTTTGAGGCCATTTAAGCAGGACGTTAGGAGCTGGTTTTGTCTGCCAAAAGTCATGACACCAGTTTTAAAGTCCTTGGCTGGGCTGTAATTTTACTATCTAATGTTACACTTGTTTATTTTTGTCATTTAAGTAAGTCATTAAGTTTGTTATCCTTATTCCTTTCCTTATCTTTCAGCAAGAAGCTCTTTTAGCATCAGAAAACTTCTGCTTGGCAGTAACACTGCTCAAAGCTTGAGCCAACATGGATCTTACAGCTAAACATGGGTTAGTGCTGCTCGACCAGCTGAGGAAGATGAGGGAGACAGAGCACCTGACAGATGTGGTGCTGGTTGCAGAGGGCACCAGTTTTCCCTGTCACCGGGTAGTTCTAGCTGCCTTCAGTCCGTATTTCCGTGTTATGTTCACATGCGGCCTGCGTGAGTGTAACGACAGAGAAATATTCCTGCATGACACCTCTGCAGAGAGCCTGGCCCTCCTTCTCAACTACATGTACTGCTCAAATCTTCCTCTTCATAACAACAACGTACAAGGAATCTCCGTTGCGGCGTTCCTTCTGCAGATGGACGACGTCTTCGCTCAATGTCAAAACCACATGATTGAAAACATGGATGCTTCTAACTGCCTTGGCGTCTACTACTTTGCCCGTGACCTGGGTGCAGAGGACCTTGCTGAGCATGCACAGCGCTACCTGAGGCAACATTTTGTCCAAGTCTGCCAACATGAAGAAGTGCTGGAGCTGGAGCCCCATCAGCTGGGAAAGCTCCTGATGTCTGATGATCTTAATGTGTCTCGAGAGGAGTCCATCCTGGATGTGGTTCTTTCCTGGATGAAACATGGCAGTGTGACGGAGAGAGAGGTCCGCCTCATCCATCTGCCTGAGCTCCTTCAAAAGGTTCGTCTGCCATTGGTCGACCCCGACTACCTCAGAGAGACGAGAAAGAGAAACATAGCGCTGCTGGTTGAAGGTGAGTGTCTAGCGATGGTGGACGAGGCCTTAGAAGTGTCAGCCATGCATCCTGCTGCTGTTCCACGTAAGCTGAAGCTGCGCTACGGCATGGAGACCACAGATCTCCTGCTCTGCATCGGGAACGACGGTGGTGGGATCAGATCACGGTATGCCAACTATGCAGAGCAAAGTTTCTGCTACGCTCCGTCCACCACACACACGTACTACATAACTTCACCTCGATATGGAGACGCTCTGGGGTACGTGGGCACCGGCGTGGTAACCGAAAGTAACTGCATCATAGTGGCCGGAGAGGCAGGCGCGCGCAGAGCTGCCAGACAGGACATAAAGGTTGAAATTTACAGGTCAGAGATACACTTTCAGTAACGTTGCAGTTCTTCGCCTGTGCAGGAGTTCATGGCTGTGTTGCATTTTCAGGTACAAAGTGGAGGCCCAAGGGAGCTGGGAGCACCTGACGTCAGCAGAGTATCGCGATTCGTATGCCCTGGGGTCGCTGGGCGATACCCTGTACCTGTTGGGTGGGCAGATGAGGCTGAAGAACCAGTATCTCATCACGAACTGCGTGCAGCGATGGTCGCTGCAGGGCGGACCCTGGCGTAGTGCAGCACCCCTGCCTCTGCCGCTGGCCTACCACAGCGTGGTCCGGATGAAGGACCGCCTATACGCGATGGGCGGTCGAACACCACAGGTGGCCCTTCGGCTGCTGCTGCTTGCATTTAATTGGGCGGGTGTCAAAATGAGAAACTCAGACATAACAAACACATCTGAAATGAGTCAGGGCTGGCGTGTGGCTGTGGGCATGAGAGGGTTTGATGACTTATTTTTTCTTACCTTCTAAAAAGCAGACATTCAGCATGGATGATGAGCCTGATCGCCTTAGCAACCGCCTTCTGGAGTACGATCCAAACACAAATAGGTGGAGAGAGTTAGCCCCCATGAAGTACTCCAAGTACCGCTGCTGCGCTGTTGTGCTGAATAATGAAATCTTTGTCATGGGTGAGGCTATTTTTCTTTCCTATTTTTAACTTATTTGGTTATTAAAAATGACGGTGATTTCCCCAGGAGGTATCGGCTGTGAGGGGGGCGACCGCGGGCAGTCGCGCCACTGCCTCGATGCAGTGGAGATCTACAATCCTGATGGCGATTTCTGGAGGGACGGGCCTCGTCTCCCCTGTCCCCAGCTGTCCCTACGCACCAGCGGACCTAATGCGGGAGCCGTGGCGGGAAAGATTTATGTGTGTGGATACTACAAAGGAGCAGGTAATATAATCCACAATCTGCTCTTGGATGCTACGGATACAGAGGTGTTTTCAAATGGCTCCTCCACGTTTCTTTTTTGTGTTTTTAACCCTAGATCGACATGAGGATATCGTAAAAGACATTTTGGAACTGGATCCCAGAGACAACCGATGGACGGTGGTGGCTCGGCGGGCCCTGATGCATGACAACTACGACGTTTGCTTAGTGGCACATCTGAACCCGAGGGGACTCGCGTCCCCACCGGCAGACTTGGTTAAAGTGTGACACGCCTCCTAGAACAGGTCAAAGTCTGAAATTGTGACAGAAAACAATTATTAATGCAGAAATTGCTGCGCAGGACATATTCACCTTTAAGGTCTTAAAGCACTTTGCATGGGAGAGGATGTGGGGTTAAAGATTTGCACATGATAACAGATTGTTGTTCAGATGTAGTATAATTTTAGTAGCTTTGTGGTTACCTGGGAACTGAGCAGCTTTCTCACTTCTAACAACAGCACAATGGTTATAATTTGATTTTATTTTGATTTTAATTATCTCTCTTCATTGTGATTCTATTTCCTCATCTTTAATTCTTTAAATATTTTTTATCTGCGTCTATGTCATCTAAGTTACATTATAACAACTTAATTTATTGTCCTGATATGAGTAAATTTAAAAAACAGTTAAAGGCTAAAACAATCTGCTCATCTCCTGATTGATTTTATGCAAACCGCTTGATTTCCTAATGGCTGCTTTTAATGGCCTAATTCTTTTATTTTGATGAAAAATGCCAATTTCTTGCTTTTTTCTTTTAAAAAAAAGGTTATTTTAAATGCAAACTTTTAATATTAAGTGAATTTTATTGTTATTGTTGTTTGGCATCATATCGTGAAAAACTAATATCGATGCAAAAAACGCAACAAGCTGTTTTAGTGTATTGAACCGTATCCTGTCTTTCGTATTTATTTGAAACCCACAGATACAAATGTTGTTACCAATGGCAACAAGACTCCAGTGCCACAACCACTGTACTCAGCAATGTGGCTTTCTAAAATTATAAGAGAAAAGCGGGTTTGGTTTGATTCACTTAAGATTCCAGAAGCGTAAATATATTAACTTTAAGAAAAATAAATACATTTAACAAATTTAACACTTGACATTAAAATTAGAAACGAAAAATAAATTCTGTTTTTACTGTACTGTTCTCAAAACCCAAGAATGAGCCGTTTGTTCTTACCACTGCTCCCCACTAGAAGCCTAAAAAAGAGTCCGAATCCATGTCAAAGAGCTGCCAGAGGCCTGCAGGTTTAGGTGGGGTCCCTGTTGGGGACTCGGATGAGATGGGGATGGGCTCCATCTCTGGGCAAAGGGAGCTATTGCTGTCCTGAGACCAGCAGCTGAGAGGAGTGAGGAGAGAACCTCTGTCTCCTCTCCTTCGCCTACTCTCTCTTTTCTGACGGTCTGAGACGACGCTGTCCTGTCGGGGCGCCGTGGTCGGCTTGCAGACCTTCTGCTGTTTGACACCGGCTCTGAGTGGTGGGCAGTTTTCATCTGCACACGCTGCACTTACTCCTCTGGGAGAGCACCAGTGGCCTCTTTTGGCTCCTATGACCTCTGAGAGAGAGATTCTTTCTTCCTATAATCTGGGTGGAGCGCTGAGGAGGCACGAGATTGGGCGGCACACATTTTAGCTGCGTGTCGTTCAGCTTGTTTTCTGCCAGCTTGTCACAGACTGGACGTACAAACTCTGGCGACGTCTGAGCAGCAGTGTCCATCACGCTGACTGCAGCAGCTCTGACAGAGTGCTTCTTCACCAAGACGTTGAGCAGCTTCAGAGCCTCGTCGCCCATGCTTTGTGTTCTCTCCCGGTCTCCTCTCAGACACTCCAGACTATTCTTTATGCCTTCCAAATTTGAGGCAAGCACTGTTGTGGCCTTTTCATTCTGAATGATTAAAGTAATAAAAGAAAATCATTTTTTTTAGGTATTTCTTTCTTTCTTTTTCTGACATTCACATACTCACCTTTTGCACTTTCTCTTCTAAGTCAGTCAACATCTCTTTCTGGGAGCTTACTTTGTTTTGCAATGTCTCAAACTGCTGGAAAAGGTCACTTCGGAGGCCATTAAAATCGTTTTCAACTGCAAAGGCGAGGAAGACAGAGGTTTTTAAAACATGTTATATTTTATTATTGAACATTATTAAAGAGTATCAGAACTGATGGAGCCTTTTGGATAGAAGTCAAAACATTTTCAAGGAAACCCTAAACAAGTCCAGATGAACACAAAGTCTACTCTTGGTTAATAAAGAGTAAACAGAATGATGGCAAAGTCAGTGGACTCTTTTTTGTAATAAACAATATCCAAGAAACTTACATGTTGATGTGAACTTGTCCATTTTTTCACAAAGCGACTGACACACAGCAGTAGTGTTCTGTGTTCCATTCAATTTTTGTTGAATCTAGAAAATGTCATAAAAAAAAAAAAGAAATTACACAAAGTGGAGTGGTGTTGTCAGTCAAGAGGACCAGTATCACTTACACCATCAAAAGCTTTCAAAAGCTGCTGAAAATCCTTGGTGACAGAATCACTGTGAAAACAACAACAACAACAAAACAGATTACAGAAGCACAGTAAATATTCTCATAAAAATCATTTATCGATCAAGTGTAAATTTGCCGGAGATGTACCCCTGGTAAAGACCCACCTCTCAGCTTTTTCTGTTGCCTTTTTCTTGTCCTCCTGGAATTTATTCAAGATTCCCCAATGTTTGCTCTTGTCCTTGAATTCTCCAAACAGGAGAGGCTTAGTAAGGTAACTCTGTGCAAACTTTGGCTCACTTCCCTGAGAGGCAAATCAAATATTTTCAATTAAAAACACGCAGATAAATTTGCTTTGTCTTTTATTAGTGATTATTAAAACTCCAAATGGCTAAAAATAGCTATAGAGGTATAGAATAGCTGAAATATTTCTAATTTAGTATCAGGAGTAAATTCCTTTACATAAACAGGGGTTTAGTACTGTGTTGTCATATATTGGAACAATGTGTCATTACTTAATGTCATACCAATAATACAAGAAAGGCTTACCTCTGAACTCTGTTGGGAGTTCCTGGATGACAAACTCACATCTTGAGAAGCACTTTGAGAATTTTCGGGCCAAAACTGAGACCCAAAGAAAAACTGGGTGTCTGTAAAACTGCAGTAGCTGTTGGCAGCCATGTTTCTGATGGTAAGGTTAATCAGATTAAAAAGTAATGATACAGATTAGTGTGTTCAGAAAAAGAGAAAGAGACAAGTACATATGTCAATCACTTCTTTACAACATCTTTGTGTGTTTGATTATCTCACATTTAAGCACTTTAAAGAACTGGAAACAGATCCAACTTAATATACTATAAGTATGTGATGGAAAGTTACCCACCTGCTTCCAGTTGGAATGCTCAGGATTTCTTTTATGCTTCTGGTATGGTTCATTGTGTTTCTTTAACTGTTTAACTGTAACTACAAAAAGAACACATTATGGTGACCCTTGTTTCATCAGTGTTCCAATTTAACCAGCTGTTGGCAGCAATAGGTAGATTGTGGCGAAAATAGTTTTAGCTAACTTGTCGAAAAGCTAAAGAGGATACATATGATAAGCAGTGAGTAAATACACAGTCCAGTAAGCATTCGCTACTAGTAACTAGATCAAACAATTTTCCCATGCTGGTTAGTAATGTTTGATATATATTTTACACGATTATGTCTGAATCGTTACTTACAGTTCTACACGCTATGTTGACAAAGCGTCCACCTCTTTGCTCGCGAGACTTTAAATCTCCCGCTAAGTACTGCCGCAAAGCGAGGATATGTTGCATTTAAGGACGTCGGAAAATATCGCAACTAGTAATAGTTTGCGTTTGTAATTTTGGTGAGATTAAAAACCCATATTATTCTCAAAGAAATAATTAGAATAGAAAACTAAAATTAAGCATTAAACAGGGCAGCCAGACAGATATACAGCTGTATCTTTACATTCTGACTTACTTAAAAAAAAAAACCTTTCGATTTATTTGGTTAACTTTTATTTTGCATTATGTTCGACGAGAGACGGGCATCTAAAACTACAGTAACTGAATGTAGCACACTTT
>CAAE01014979.1:1668767-1682466 GCA_000180735.1 Tetraodon nigroviridis
CTCTAAAATACAGTAACTGAATGTAGCACACCCTTGTTTTGAAAGTAGAACCCGGAGTATATATGCTAAATGAAAGCACGTATGCTACATGACCACATCCTTTAAGTTTGTCACTGTTTTAAGCGTTTTAATGCAAAAACCTGACATATAAATGACAGTTTTATTATAGTTTGGTAGCGGGTTCCACCTGACGGTTCCTCTACTGTCGTTTGGCCAAACCGAAGCTTAGCGTTGGCCGGTAAGTGGTCTTCATTGTGTTTTTAAAATCAACAATGTGCATTTGTTCTGTCTGTGATTGAAAACCTCATCGTTAATGTAAAATACACCATTTAGGCACGATATCATATTCTATCAAGTGAAATCTACCTCTGAAAACCATATTTTAGATTAGATCCAAAGCACAATCATAATACATCTCTTTACAGGTGCTAGCAAGCTAAACACCTTCGTGTTCTAAATTAGGACAAACTTTTGTTCAAACTTGTTCCATAAAAGTTGAACGATTTAATAATACTGGAATTTAGCTTGGAACATGATCCACGAGTGGGCTTTTGCTACCCACTTCATATTAATTTACAAATTTGTAAGATATACATTGCATCGCATAATATTGACCAGTGGAAATAATTAAACCGACTCAGTTTCCAAGGCCTAGTAATTATAGGTACAAGTACATAAATACCGTGATCTTTCTCAATTCAAGTTGTCCTCTTTGCACATCCATGTGCATTTCGTGTCTTAACATTTGATCCAAAGGATGATCTGTGATGAATTTCTGTGTATTCCTGAAGGGTCCTAAAGCCATGGCTCTGCCCTTCCTCTTGGTGTTTGCTGCAACTGTGATCCTCATCAGACCAGAGACACCAGGGACCAAGGTACCACACACAGCTGTGGGGCCGGTGAGGGTTTTCTTGGGCTGGCTCTAGTGTGCTAACCTGTGAATTGTGGCCCCGTAGGCCCTTCGTCAGAACACACTTGAGTGCTGTGGCCACAAACTGACAGTGAACAGTTCCTGTTCAAACGACACTCACTGTGAACCAGGTAAAACAAGCCACCGGTGTCTGTTTTCATCACTCAGACACACACGTCACACGTGTGTAAACTAAATGTACAGAATCTGACACCAGATTTAATATAAATGTAAAAACCCAAAGTTTGGAGAAGGTAGCAGAACAAATCACTGATTCATTTATTCCTTTCTAGGATGCTTCTTGCGAGTCCTTGAGGATCAAAACACTGTTTGCATATTCTGTCATCCAGCAGCCACGGATTTAGACAACGTAACAGTCTGCACCTACAGTAAGGCTGCAACGTGTCTCCAACGGCAAACATGTTGATGCTGAAGCGGTTTTGATTGTTTGTTGCGTCTGATTTTCTGTGTGCTCTGTAGACTACACCCTGGAGAGAAAAAACAACACCACTGTCACTATTGTCATTCCAAAAATTGGTAAGATATTTATGGTCTGTCTCTGGAATTTTTTAGTTTCCTTTTTCACCAACATTTCCAGAAATTAAAAAAGGGGAATTTTTTTTTTCGACCTGGGTAATTTTTGGTAAAAAAAAAAAAAAAAAAAAACTTCAGTGGTGAAAGGGGGCTATTCTTAAATGTTAGAGACTTTTGCTTTTACAAAACTAAATAAATTGACGCAGTAGCAAGTCAGTTTGAGTTTTTTGTGGGTTTTTTTTAAACATTTTTTCCTTTTCATTTGCAGGAGGTCCAGGTGTGGCTGTTTCTCTTCTCCTGGGAACGCTGTTGATCAGCTTGTTCCTGATCCTCTCTGTTGCCTCTTTTTTCTACCTCAAACGTTCGAACAGACTCCCTAACATCTTCTACCGCCGCAATAAAGGTAATACCTGGCTGTATTTCCTCGTCAAACCTGAATTACAAAGCTGTGTGGCACCTGTTCGTCCATCATTTGCCAACTATGTCAGTCAAACAATATGTCCTATTTGTTCCCAGCCTTCATTTCCCGGCCAAGTGAGACAGTGAGTCATTTTCATTGTTTATTCCAAAAAAATAAAAGATCCAGTCATAGCTCAAAGTCAAGGTTTGGAAACTGCTTTTGTCTGTAAGAAAAGTGTAACTTATTTACTTTCATTCCAGGCCGTCATGATTCCCTCCTCATCAGGTGAGTCTTCCTTTCAGAATGTATTGTGCAGGTTGTTTCTCGGTGTTGTATGAAGCTGTAGAGTTAGCAGTAAAAACATTACTACTGTAGGAGAATTGGCCAGTAATGGAAAGAAATAAAAACAGTTACCACAATGAACAAAAGCATCCAAAGAGGCGACAGACAGTGAGGAAGTCAAAACGTGCCATTTGCCTAACTTTAAATGTATTTCACTCTTTTCCTGAATGCAAACAAAAGCTTTGAGGTGTGTATCGTGTCTGATGTAATGAGTCACCTCCTGTTCTGTTCTCCTGTTTTCGTCCTGGTTTGTTTTCTTCTCAAGTGAGAAAGCCAAGGTATGTCAGAAGGGAGCGGCCACCTGTGGCATCAGCGGTGAATAGCGCCATTGTGCCCCCCGCCCACCCATCTACCACCCGAGACCTGAATGTATAGGAGGATGCTCAGGAACACCTTTTCTAATTGTTAGAAGGTCCCGACTTAAAGTGAAGACCAGCTGACTTTCTGCTAGCAGCCAGATGCGCTCATAGCCAACCGTTGGACTGTTGCTTTCTAGTATTTACATGCCACGTTCTTCATGCAGCGGTTCAGAACGTGTCAGCCAGAAGGATCTAGAAGGAAGAGGTCATTTCTCCACCATTTGATTGGGCTAAATGGCCATTTTACAGTTTTCTGGCTACAAACTCACTTGCAGATGGATTTAATGGCAGCAACATTAAGAAAAGGTAGCAGCCTACTGACTTTTTGTATTTCTTTTGTTTTATAGAAGACATTTTGTTTTCATATAATATTTATTTCCTTTTATCAGTCATGCAGTCATGAATCTGAGACAGAGCAACAGATGACCAGTCTACAGGTTATTAGGAGCCAGTCAGCCGGTCACGGCGACGTTGGCTGCGTCTGCTGTGATATCCTGCAAACACTGCTGCACATATACAACCTGCTGCTGTCTGCGTGACCTTTAGTTTGGTCTGAGGGAGGCCTGGTGGGAGAACTCGACTGGCAGGAACAGCCACTGTCGTGCGTGTGGTTTCTTTTCGTGTGTTTACTGTTGTTTGTATTCCTTAAGAGCGTAGCCACAGTGAATGTATTACCATGCAAACCCTGCTTACATTTATTACATTCCACGCAAGTTGCAATAGTTACATATTTAAAGCCAGTGGTTCAGCAGAATGTGTTAAAATACCACTTACGTAGTAAAACCCAAGTTTACCTGAGTGTGCACTTTATCAAAAGGCATTGAGGCGTTTTTGAATGAAATACCCAAAACGACGGATTAACCTTTGCCAAAACGGTGCCATGAAGGCAGAAACCATTCTTTTGCGGGTGATAACTAATCGGGTATTTGAATCATGTCCAATGGCCTTTACAGCGTCTTTAAGCAAGCCTGCCTATGTAGATTTCTTTGCTGGATTTTTTTTTAATCTATATTTTTGCTAGTTGTGCTTTTTATGTGTGAAGCCATATGAAGTAAACTTAAAAAACGGCAGCGATCACATGGTGAATATTCCCAACTGTACTTCATATGTTTGCTGTTGCACTGAGAACCGTAAGCTGCGCGTGTGTAGACACTGTTTTATACAAATGTCCTCTTTTTCGGAATAATAATGTAGTCTAGTTTCAGTACATGAAAGAATGTTAAATGTTTAATATTTGTTAAAATAAAGCGCCTTTGCACAGCCAAATGTCTCCCTATGTGCATTCATAGACAATCAAGATGTTTTTCTGTCACTATTCAGTCTTTTTACTTGGAAATATGGATGGAATTTTTATGATAGAGAGGTTTCATGATCAGGAAAATGTTGACTGTGTTTTTTGTTACTGCAGGAACATTGCATATAAATGCAATATCTAACGAAACAGAACATTTTTATCTGACCCGTTTTAATACTCTCGGTCATTTACCTCAAATGTCCACGAACGTTTTCCTTTGTAGCTGTGAAATGTCACCTCTGTCAGAAGAAGGAGTCATGGTTGTTACATGTGACTGGACATTCTCCTCTATTTATAACCACTGAGGGCCAGTCAGACTCCAGTCTGCCACGTGCAAGGACAGTTGGACAGCCGTGGGAAGAACTTCCTGACACCTTCAGACTGGACTCTGTCTCCCTGCTGCAGGTAGGTGCCCGACCGATCCAGAGGACCGTGGACTGGACAGAGCTGTGACGCCTGTTAGTTGTACAGCTAATGGGAAACCTAATGAGCAGGTAAAACAGACTGATAAGGGACCCTTTTTTAATTCAACTAAAAATCTGAGAATGTTCAGGGATGTATTTTGGAGTTTGTTAACAATGGACTGCTGGATTTTTCATATCAGGTCATGTGATTGGGAGCGGACTATTGGGTATTTTGAGGTTTGTCATTGAGCTTTTGACCGAGGCGCTCTGGCGTTGCTTTCCTGCTTTCCTCTTTTCTTAAACAACAGTTTTTGTTGCAGTAGTTGTTGCTTTTAAGCGACCCATATCCGTTGGCATTTCAACAAGAAATACCAGCCAAAACGTTCACTAAATGACTTCCAAAAGCAAAAGCTTTGTTATCTTTTCTACAGGTCAAAAAGAATGTGAGGTGCCAAAATGGATGACTTGGATCACAGTATGTGCAGGGCAGAAGATGAATGGATGAGGTTCTGTGAGGAGTGTGAAGAGTGTGCTCTGCCTCAGCCTCAGCCTGCCAGCCCTGATTACTGGGGCCTCAGCGATTTAGAGGATTCTGACTTCACTGCAGGTCACGAGGGGCAAGAACCGCCTGCAACGGGTGATAAAGCGAAACCCGGCGCATCAAGACGAGGAGGTGGTAATCGCAGCCTTTCAGGAGGAGAAAATGATGACCTTTCATCAAATGCTGACAGTGAAAGTGAAAGATGGGTGCTCTGTCCCAACGGCTCAGCCATCAACGCTGCAGAGGTGGACACGAGGGCTGCCGAGCACGTCACCAGCATCGCAACCTGGCTGCAAACCGAGTACGAGCCACCTGCAGGGGATGGGCTAAAGGCTGACAGGGAATGGCAAAGCGACGCCTCCTCCACATGCGACCCACTTCCACACAAGCTGGGAGCTGAGGACCTATCTGGGAACGGGCCACGTGGAACAGAAAAAGAACGCTGGTTTGTGACCGTGAACGACAGCCCCGCACGACAGAGGGTGCGTGTCGCCTCAGCCAAAAAAAAAAGAAGGTTGAAACAGCCCCGTAAGAACAAACGCCCGTCCCAAAGCTCCAGGTGGGAGAAACTGCAGAAAAACCACGTGGAGTTCGAGGCAAATAATGAGAAAGTGAGGGGTAATAATCATAAAAATGACAAATCCTCTAGCAAACATACTCAAAAGGCAAATGTTCCGGCTAATCCCGGTTTTTCACAACTGTCTTTAACATCTGGACAGCATGATGGAGCCAAATATGAGCCCAGCTGCCATGATGGGTGCTCACACACAGGCCTTCCAGGGTCGGACGGAGCCGACGTGCCTGCAGACACGGCCGAGTGCTGGGAGTCACACACTCCACCAGCCGCCCAATCGTTCGGGAAGCCTCAGCAGCTTCTGATGGAACCTGAAGAGCGCCCAGCGACTCCTCCATCTGCTGCACACGCTGCAAGCAGGACGCCCGATGGCGCCTCTGTGTGTGACACGGACACACGCGGCCCCCGTGGCCGCGCGGCCGCGCTAACATCTGCAGCCCCAACACATGAAATGAACTCCTCACCCTCCGTGTGTGGCTTACCTGGAGATCAGCTCAGCCCCGCCTCTGTTCCTCCTTTCACACCTTGTTCTGCTGCAGACAGCCCTGAAACACATGCTGCAGCTGCAGGTCACGCTCGACCCGCGTACGCCATCTCTGCCTTCTGGGATGACATGGAAAAAGTTACCATTAATGACATTTTACAGCTCAGGGTGGCCCGAGGCGCACCCCTCGGGGTGGCAGATAAATCACCGCAGATTCCTCTAGAAAGGAATCACTGCTCTTCCACCGACAGCAAATCAGCCGGCGCCGTTCCGCTGGACACATCCGACACTGCCGACTCGGATTATTTCACGCAGCTTGATGAATCCAGACCAGATCACTGGGGCGGTGACCTTTCCGCCTCAGATTTTGAGGAAGAGCGGCTCCTGGGCGCCAGCAGGAGTTCTAGCCCTGACCTTCGACCCAGGCCAAGCTGCTCTCCGTACCTGGCGGACGAGGAAGGCGAGTCTACAGCCTCTGAAGGAGTGGAGACGCCTGTTCCCGCTGGCGATCTGACACAGGCCTGTTTGGAAGACCAGGAATGCGTTGGCCTGTGCTCTTACACTTTTGTCCAAGCACAGAGGTTAGTCAAAAGCAAAAGCATGCACAACGTGCGAGCTCTGAGCGACAAGGATTTATCGTTGTGTGGTGAGGGAGAGAGCAGGCCTGTTCTCTGTTCACCTCCTGATAACAACGGCTCTGAAATTCCTTTTCTATCTAAAGAGGTCACATCGGATAACCACACGCAAATGCTCTCCCCTGAAGTATTTGAAGCTGTTATGGGAGAAGATGAAGCGGAGAGAGTCTCCGGGGCTGTCCTCCTCTATGCCCCAGACCCAGTCTGGGACTGCGGTCTTCTTACATTCAGGGATGAAATTTTGTTTAACTTTCTTCATTATTCTCAGGAAACTATCCCAATTTTCTGCTATTCACGCCCTATTATCAGGACATTCACATTTCCGAGTTCCCTTTTCCTGAATCCAGTCTGTGAGATGAAGCACTTCATGCCTCCACTGGGGGCCGTGCCTGGTTCTCCCGGTACTGGAGGGACAACCGTGGTTCCACGTGGACTTCACAACAACAAAAACCTCCCAGTAACAAAGAACAGCCTCCGTCACAAAGCTGGTACCTGGTACGGATGCTCTGGAGCCCGGATGCTGCCGCTGGACGTGGTTGCTCTGAGAGGAGCGGATCCTCCAGCCAGGGCTGTCACCGAGGGAGGCTCCGCTTGGACGCCGCTTCAGTCGGAAGAGCAGCAGATCTGGGAAACGTTTAGTATAACAAGTAAGTCCAAGGTGTCCTGAAACAACTGTGAAGCCTAACTTTGGTGGATGAACTGTTCTGTGATGCCTCCCGCAGGACGAGAAGGCATCTTCTCCCGCTTCCGCCAGTCTGACATGTGCTTGGCCTGCATCGCCTTTGCATCCTGGGTGTTGAGATCCGCTGATCCAGAGTCTGCCGACGCCTGGAAAGGAGGTATGAAAATCTGCAGTAATATTCCACTTTCAAACCACGAAAAGCCTTTTCTTTTCAGTAAGCAATCGTCAGGAAGTATTTGTGATGAAAATCAAGCTAGTCTGGAATCTCCTTCAGCCCTGCTGGCTAGCGTCAGTGCTCTGTCAGCGATCCGGTACCTGCGGCAGAACGTGGTGCAGAAACCCTCCCCAGACGGTCCCTGACGTGGACGCGAGCGTCACTTCCAAACCTCATCCCTCGGGTCCAGCGAACCAATGCAAGACGTCGCTCCTTGCAATTATAAAACCGATCAGAAACTCAGTCTTTGTTATTACTGCCAGTTTGGAGTGCACGGTTGAGGAAAAGGTTTTCAGAGTTCTGCACAAATGAAAGACAGAACCCCTCTAATAAACGAGATAAAGTGAGAAGAAACTATTGGGAAAAGTGGAATATGTGGAAAAAACCATCTTTGGTGAACAGATTCTCTTTTGATGTTTGATAAACAGAGTGAACAGTAGAATGGCCTCCCTCGTCCTTTTTATGCCCCCATCTGCTCTGACACAGCAGCCATTAGACTCTGCCAATATTCAGTAATAAATCACGCCAGCAGATGTTTGGCTGCATTGTTCAAAAACAGATAAGAAGCAGAAGCAGGTGTCATTGCAGAAATATTTATTGAAATAAATATGCAATGGATACACTTTTAGATTTTATCACATAAATATTACATTTAAAGACAGCTTCTTTTCTAATGAATATCACAATGCTTAAGATTTACCTTTGATCCAATTGATGTAATTTCTTCCAAAACAACTCTCAACCCTTTGTTTTTACCCTAATCAAATATGTCCGAGTGACATCATGGCCCAAATAAAAGTCGGCTAAATACAATACACAGTTTAAAATGATATGGTAATGATACAGTGCTTATTCTGGGGTCGAGTGTTGACGTCTACTGCTATAGTAATTATATTCATTCATATAGAATAATGTGAACATGTAATATTTACAATCTCAAAAATGAGGGAATAAAAGCTTCGGTTATACCGTGAAAAGATATCTTGATATATAAAACTTTAGGATTTAGACAAATATTATTAGATTTACCAGGAGTAAAAGCAACCTCTACTATACTTTTAAAGTCTTAACACCACAATGCAACTTACTAGTCTAGTTTGTTTGGGAAACAAAGACTGAATCATGCTAGGTCATTACAATCATCCAAACACCGATTTAAATGTCATTCTGAACAAAGAAGTCTCATAAACTGTAGGGATATTTAACCTCAACACCAAAGCCAGCCTGCTTTTGTATCCTAAACAATAGTTGGGATTTTAACAAATCGATATCGCTGCATATGAAGTCAGTTACCATTATTAATTGTGACTCTCAGCCTCACATTATTAATGGGTGAGACCGATTATTATCTGAATAGGAAAACTAGTATAAATTCTTGAGTGATATGAAATCCTCAGACAGGCTTTGACAGCCCCGTTAAGTGCTGAACAAGGAATGCGCATATAGATACACAACTTCTTTTCTCTAAAATATATTAAAACAGAAGAAAAAACGTACACACAAATATTATCTTTCTCGTCTCAAAAGAAGCTATGATTTTACTGGTTTTCGGGTGCAGGGATTCAAGCGCCGCCTGGAATTCAAGACGGCTTGTCACCTTCCTTCTTCAGACGACTGAAAAAGAATTTGCAGGTCGGCACGGTTAAATCGTGGAGACCGGTTTAGGAACTGAAACTTCCTTCGACTGTGGACGTCTCGGTGCTACAATAGTTTTACTCTCACCTGTAATAATCTTCTTGACTAGGTAGAGGTCCTCCGTGCAGGTGATGCCCGTGCAGCCACTGCTGCTCCATAGCCATCCTCTGCAGCTCTGCAGACTGAGCGTGCATGGCCTGGAGCTGGTGAGCAGCTGACATCTGAGGAATTGCGCCCTGAAGCTCTCGCGGATACGCAGCTCCTATTTAAAAAAAAAAGCACAACAATAATCAGAATAGAGAGCTCGGACTCAGGCATGTTGTCGGAGCTGGACGGGGGGAGGCACTAAATAGCTGCAGCTACGAACCAAACAGTGGGTGGCGCAGCATCTCGTGTTCGTGGGGAAGATCACCGAGTAGGGGGTTAGGGATGGGTCCTCCGGGGAATGGGAAGCGGGCCAAACGTGGTCCGGTTGCCAGTGGGTCCACCAGAGGATGTGGGCTAGAACCTGGGGAAGAATTGAACGAACAGGTCAGCTTCACCACGAGCACCAGCGTTGCCAGACTACACACCAGGAAAACAATCTAATCTCACTTAGTGGATCCTGCTGGTGCAGATGGAGATGGGAGTGAATGTGAGAGTGCTGGTGATGGTGCGGCGTCACGTTGAGCATCTGCAGTCTGGCCGCGGGGTCAGTGGCCACGGACGCCATCCTCTCGGCGTGGAGACGCTCAGCGGTGAGCCGCTCTGCGTAGCTCAGCTCCGGGCGAAGCTGGGGTCCGGCCAGGGCCATCCTCTCGCGCTCCAGGTGGTTCAACCCAGGATGGAAGGGTGCAAAATGGTGGGGAGGCCCGGGGATGTGGGGAAGAGCGATTGCTCCGTGTCGAGCAAAGTGCTCCATGGGGTTGGCCGAGGGGTGTAGGGTCTCCAGGTCCGGCGGCTTCACCTCAAATCCAGGCTTCATCCTTTCACGGAGCTCCCTCTCTCTGAGGTTCCTCAGCTCTCGCTCTCTGAGGCTCGGTTCAGCGGTGTACAGACCAGGCATGTGGTAGGCCAGCAAAGGGTCGCCGGGGCCCAGGGACACATAGAACGGGTGGTTGCGGTTGGTTGGCGACATGATGTGGGGTCGTGCATATTTGCTCAGGGTGCGCAGGGCAGGGGTATCGGGGCCGATGTAGGGCTGAACAGCTGCTACGGTGGTGGGTGGCTGTTCAAAGGAAGGACGCCCGAGCGGCAACGACGCTTCGCTCATGTGACTGTCGTGGGAGGAACTAGAGGCCCTCTGCGATCGAAGGAAAGCATGGGATTAATTGCACATATTTCCAGAGAGACAAAAGATCACAGCTGAGATGTGCACTCACGGCATTTCTGTCCGCCTCCCTCTCTCTCTCCCTCTCTCTCTCCTTCTCCCTTTCACGCTCCTGCTCGGCCTCCCTCCTGGACTTTTCCACAGCCTCCTCCCGCTTTCTGGCCAGCTTGGAAGATGAAAGTGGAGTGAAGAACAGGTCGGCCCGGGCGCAGGAGTTGTACCCACGGTCCAGGTGTTTGATAAACCTGGAAGACACACAGTCGGTCTCCTGTGAGCACTAACACAACGCTGCACGTAAGAAACGGTGCTTCGGAACTCCCTGCTGGAGTGTTGGGACATACCGTGCAGACTGGCTGGCGTGGCCCGCCATGTTGACGACGGTGGGCTCTGGTGAGGGACTGCGAGGTGGAGGCGGTGGGCTCTCTGCCTCTTCAACTTCATCCAGGGGCTCCTCTTTAATCTGAATCTGCGACCCTTCGGCGGTGCTGCCCGCCGAGGCTCTTGGGGGAGGAGCAGGAAATGATGGCTGGAGACTTGGGAGAGGCCCAATGGCAGAGTGTGTCACAGATGTGAGAGGGTGTGAGGCTGCTGCGGACGCGTGAGAGGAAGTCGAGCCTTTTCCGGGGTGGGTCTGCACCTGGGAAATCACGGGAATATGGGTGGGGACAGTGGACGCAGGCAAGGGCTGAGGCATGAGGTGAAGGGGGGGAGGAGGGGCGCCAGGAGGATGCTGGCTCGGCAGAGAATTGAGAGGCTTGAGAGCAGGAGGAGGGGGGAGGTTGGAGGGCATCTGGGGAAAGGGTGTGGGAGACTGGTGGGGCATCTGTTTGTGTGAAGGTGGAATCGGAGTAGTTGGAGGTGGCTTGATCTGAGAACCAGACGGAGCCTGGGGCAGCTGGGAATCTCTAAGGAAGTTCGGGGGTCGCTGGGGGGCCTGAGAGGGCAGGCCCTGAGGCTGGGCACTGTTGAGAGACGGGGGGAAGAGAAACACTGGGGAGAGAACGTTGTCCTGAGCCAGCGCTGACAGAACAGGAGGCCCGGGTTGAGAGTGAGACGCAGAGGTGGCTCTGCTGCTGGGGGCCACGGCGGCAACCGACTGGCCACCCGCTGTCTGAGGGACATCTGGAGGAGGAGGGGAGGGGCTCTGCGTTGGATCAGCAGAGGGAGCGCTTGGCGCTGGCTGAGCAGCGATGGCAGGCCCCTGGGGAGGGACAGCCTGTGAGGCCGGTGCCTCGGCCAACGCAGCAGCAGGCGGTACGGGCTCTGATGGGGCGCCGCTCGGCTGGGCGGATGAGTCGGAATCACTTTCGTTGCCCTGCTGAGGGCTAGGAATGCTGGGAGAAGAGCTGCGGTTGTCTTGATCTATATCTTTGGTGTCACTGCTGCCGTCCTCCTGGGTGCTTCGGCTTTCTGAGGAGCTCTCTTCCTCTACCTCAGCTTCCCCCTCTGAGCCCTGTGGATCCTGAAGAACCAAAGAAACATTACTTCAGAGAAGATACTTTATACCTTGGTCTTCCTGGTTGTCTCTAAGTCTGTGATCAAAGCCTCAAAGCAAAGGCACCTGTGTGTGTCTCACCAGCATGTGGTGCAAGACGCCCCCTCTCACCTGTGTCTTTGCTCTTTTAGGTGTAACCTTTTCCGGCTCATCGTGCTCCTTAGCAGGACTCTCCCGTACTCGTTTTGTTGTCTTTGGTGACGTTACCTCCTCTTTTATTTTCTGTGAACACAGCATAGTGATGTGAGTGGGGTATGGGGGCAGTTCTGTTGCTATAAATAACAAATAAACAGGTCCTCGGCATTCACAATGTGCTAGCTGTCACAACATAAAGATGTATCGTGTGTACCTTGTTAGTCTTCCTGGTGGATTCGTTCTTATCAGTGGAAGATGATCTCAACGAAATAGAACTCGCTCCAATCTGGGAGTGCTGGTTTCTGGAATGCTGAGTCTCTCTGGTGGGAGAGCCTGTGAGTCTCCTGTGTCCACTTCTCAAAGACGACAACTGCTACAAAATGTACATCAAGCAAACAACATTAACTGCCGACGGTCTTAAATAGGTTGGTTAAACTGGCTGGCCTGCAGCTTACCGGTGCTCTGCTGCGCCGCGTCCTCATGCCATGTTTGCTGTTCACCTCTTCCTCTTCCTTAACAGGTTTGAACATGAAGGAAGCACCAGATTTGGAAGCTGGTGGCAGACAGCCGTGTTTGTTTTCATACGTTCGGCACGACGCGCACAGTAAGCGGCTTCCTCTCCCAACCTGGTGCCACTCCTTGGAGCCTGGTTGGGCAAACAGTCTCATGTGAAAAGGTGAATGAAGCTTTACCTGGCATTAAACATCCGCCCAGGAGAAACGGCGCAAGCTTACTTGTCGCACCACAGTGGCTGCAGCTCTTGGAATCCTGTTCGCTGTCGTCGCTGTCGAGATCATCCTCGCTGGCAGAACTTGCGTCTACTGCTGAGGAAATGCGTCTGCGTCAGGGGAGGCTTTTCAACAGAAGGCAAACACGTTTCCGCCGAGCGCTGAGCTAACCTGAGTAACTGCGTGACGATGTGTTGGTGGCAGCCGCCGCCGAGCGAGTCTTTGCTTTGCGAGAGGAAGGCTGTCGCCGCTGTTGTCGGTAAGCTCTGGTTCCTGCAGCGTCGGGAGTTTTTTTCCAGTGGTAATAGAAGTTGATCAACTCGCCCTAAAGAGAACGGTAACACATGTTGGGGTTCAAATCAAAACCACCTGCAAATCATTATCATCGTTAAAAAAAAAAAAAGTTAAATTACCGTCTTTTTGCTGGGCAGAAAGTCTTTGCGGATACGGAAGAAGTTCTTCCCATACTGCCTGAGGCCTTTAATGAAGCGTTTCTGTGAAGGCAAATATTGATGTAAAAAATACACTCACTTTTAAACTCCTCTAAAGGCGCATGCAGAAGCGTTGATTACCAATGTCTAATAAAACAATTCTTCATTTTTTTTTTTTTAAGAATGCAGTCCAGGTACTCTTACCACATCATCTTCTGACCAGCACTTCTCGATGAGCTTTGGTAGAGGTTTCTTAACCAGGCGCTGAAGAGCTTTGGCTGCATCATAATGACTTGCGTGCAGCTGGAAGTGAAAAGCACAATGAGAATGAACCCCCGAACAATCGGATCCGACCTACAATCACAACCCTCCTACTTACCATGTTTAGTGCATTGAGTGTGGTGTCGTCGCGGGACGCTGCTAAACATCCATCTTCTGTGGATCCACAGGTCACACATTCCTGCAAAGGCTGCCATGCTCCTTGAGTGGCAAAAAGACAGATATATTAACAGTGGAACAAAGCTTATAGGACAGTTTTAGGACACAACATCTTCACGTCCTGCTGACATTTCTATATATATATATGCTGTCAT
>CAAE01014979.1:1689267-1716822 GCA_000180735.1 Tetraodon nigroviridis
CACGTCACCGCCCCTATAGGCTTTGATGCGAACTACACCACAAAGTCGCTGTTTCCCTGTTGCATTACTTTCGCGTTGATTCATTTATAAAGCTTTTTGACTTACTTAACACAGCTTGTTAAAGAAATCATGAATGAGTGGTAGTTAGATTTTAAAGACCAAAGATGATAGAAATTCTGCAATCTATTGCTTCCTAAAAACAGTAAAACACCTAATTCTCTGATTATCGAGGCATCACACACACATCAACTTTAATGACATTTTATTCTCTATCTGTAGGGGTTTCATATAGAGCAAGGGAGCCTAAATCCATTAAAATTCAACCCGAAGTTGTTCTATTGGGTTGAGTTTACAGACATCTCAAATTCATTTGCACCAAACCTGCTAACTCAAACCTAAGTGCCAGGGCAAACTCAATTCTAGAGCTGAACACAGCTCGATTCAGCACTTTTCACTGCACCCGGTTATGTACCAATAATAGACATTTGAGAGAGGGCTTTTTAAAAATTATACATGAGATCTTATGCACCATTTTTTGACCTAATCTAGTAGCTGTATCCCCATTTGATTTCAAACTAATTAACAAATTACAGTGCCACAAAGTAAAACATTTACCAATTTATTTAGAAAAAAACAGACAAATATAAAACTGTTTAACTGGATATGGTAGCTGTAATTATTTTGATGTCTTCAAGAGGTCGATCTTGAGTGTTGGTCTCTACCATCCCCATCCGATGCAGGACTCCAATCCCTTGTGAAATTCTTCCAAAAATGGTATGTTTACCATCCAACCACTGCAGGGGAGCAAGTGACATGAAGAACTGGCTTCCATTTGTGTTTGCCCCTGCGTTGGCCATTGCCAAAATACCAGCACCTGAAACAGAAATTGGTGAATCACATCTGATGCACTTGCCTGGAAATTTAGATATGTCTCAAGGAAAAAAAAAGTTCTAATTATAATTCATCACTAGTTTTCAATATTTACCTGTGAATTTCAGTTCTGGGCTCAGCTCATCTTCAAACTGTTTGCCATAAATGGAGGCTCCACCACGTCCTACAGATGAAGACAGCGTTTACCGGAAGTAATGTTTTTAGTGATTTCTGAATGTCAATATGTTAAATACTGTATGTGACACATTAAACATTTTAGGAAACAACAGACTTCTATTTTGGAATATTAGATATAAATTTACGGTTGTTATTTTATTGTATGTAAGTTACGTAAAAAATGTGCAAGACACGACATGCTCTTAAATGATTTCACAATTAAATATACAGACGTGGACTTCGATCTCTATGATATTTGATATCTACCTGTCCCAGTGGGGTCCCCTCCCTGCACCATGAAGTCTTTAATGATTCGGATGAAACTTTGTGGAAGTTATAATATCCTCTTCTGGCAAGTTCTGCGAAGTTGGTGCAGGTCTTCGGTGCATGCTGCCAGTACAGCGTCCACCACGATTGTCCCCATCCTGCAATGTGATATGATTCATAAAAAAAGGAACAACACCAAAATAGAACATGTCAAATTATTAGACCTCGTTTAATATTCCCACACTTAGTTCAACTTTTGTCATATATACATCTTTGCAGCGCTATGAGCATTGGATGGCTAACAGGAGCATCATACAATATATTCGCGCTAAAGCACTAAAATATTAACTCACGTCGTTTCCACAGCTACTGTTTTCGGCTGCCATGTGTCTGGAGGAATTCCTGACATTCCAAACTGAGAAAATAAACTTTAGGCGTTTAAAAAAAGAAATAATAACAATGAAAGAACAGGTAGGCCTGTTAGAATAATCGCTACAAGCTGAACGTCTTCTTCTGTTTATTTGCTCGTCGTGTTGGAGGCGACACCGCACTTGTCTGCCCCCTAGTGGACGAGGAAGGTGTTGTTACAGAATGTGGACTACTTGTGATCTTTGAGTTTTTATTAATATTGTTTTTTTTTTTTTCTTCATTAGAGCGCCTTTTGTTTTCCACCTTGTGTACACCCAAATAAAGGACTGTTTGTGCTTTTGAGCGCCTGCCTCCTATCTGTGTTGGGTCTCAAAGATAACAAACTTTAACAAACAGTGCTGAGACTGCAAAAATATGCTAGATCTTTTTGTTTTATCCCAAGTTTTTATTTTCTGATATATCTAAAGACAGTCTGGCTGGCACCATGGTCATAGCCAGCGACTGACCTTTCACCTATCTTACATGCACAATGTATTTATTTCACTATGCGAAAGACTCTTTGGAATTCCACAAAGTTTGTCTTCAGAAGTGATGGATTGTTGTTATCATGCAGGTGAAATTCATGCAAGAGGAACTAAATCAGGACAAATGGAACAAAGAAGTTTAAAATGAAATCAAATTTTAAAAAGATTGGCAACACAAACTGTGAAGATGGGAACAAAAACTCCAAAAACTACAAAATATTAAAATCCACAAAATACATGTAAAAAATCTGGGAAAATAAAAATAGAAATACACCAAATGGTATTAAAACATTATTTGTCTAAACTGTCATAAAAGTACCAAGCAGTAGCATATATGCTCTTATATTGCGAATACAGTAATAATACAATAACATTTTGCGCACTTGTAACAGAAAGGGACATACCTGGTTTTTATTATTGTCCCTAAGATTTAGCCAAAAATTTGCAACAACGTTTGTGTGAAGTTATAGCACCTCAGTGTCTCAGAGAAAAAGACTTTAATGCTTTAAATTAGTGCAACTTTTCCCTTTATGACTGCATGATGGTTTCCATTTCTTGTGTCATCTTTGGAAGATCATCAGCAGGTCTGGCGCTCGCCTTCAGACGCTGGAAGAAGGTGTGTAAGAAAACCGCTTGTTGATAACTTGCAGAAATAAAAAGGAAAAAAAAGGAAACATCTAACAAGTGCACCACTGACCTGCCAGAGGGTCCCTTCTTTTTTGGCCACCTTGCAGATCATAGTGATTGGGATCATGATTAGAGAGGATGAAGCCAGAAACCAGCCTATCCCATACCCCCACCAAGGGTACACGTAGGAGTTGTTGAACTTAATAGGGGTGTATCTCACACTCAGAAATATCAAAGTGCCCTGTTAAAGCCACACAGCAAAAAAAACTCAATATTATCAATACAAAGGTACTTTCCTCAATTCAGACTGAAAATCAAACACTTACCATGCATGTAAGAGGGGTGATGTACATCCAGCTGTATTTGATCAGCGCATGAGGTCTGTACCCGATCATGTCTGCAATGTTGTCACAGAAGCGATCTGAACCTGTAGGTGAAGACAAGTGAAGTGACCTCGGCCCCAGATGATGTAAATAATACCCAGGACAGACTGTGCACCTCACCATAAATCCATCCAATAATCGCTGACTGGAAGACCGCCAGCAGAAGGAGAGCAGGGCCGCTGCATACGTAGTGATCAAATATCATCATTATGTACGTGCCGGCCTAAAATTCAGACATAAAAGCAAACCTGATCAGGATATTTAGGCGGTGGAACTTTAAGGTGAGAACCTGTTCACCTGCTCACCTGGGAAACCAATAACTGCCCCACCAAGAAGCAAAAAGCACAGATCAGGAACAGAACGATCTCTCTGCAGTATCCTTTCCGCATACATGCAGGATAAATGTCCGATAGGGAAGTGATGATGCTCTCGAGACCAATAAACTGCAAATCATGATGGGGCATGTGTCAAGACAGCTGTCAGCAATCCGGCAAGTCTTCAGGATGACTGAGAAAACTTGGAACCGACCTGACCATCCACTCCCAATAGGATGATCATGGAAAAGAAGCAGACGGACCAGAGCTGAGGCCAGGGCAGAAGGGTGACCACTTGTGGGTAGACGATAAACACAAGTCCAGGACCTGCAGCATGAAAGCCATTCATCCTTTTTTTTACAAAGATTGACTAAAAAGCTCTAAAATAAAGCTTGTTTCTACTTGTTGTTGATCTATTTGCAGAGTAATTATAGGACAAATATCTGGATGTGCTTGAACTTGCTGAAATTGGCCATCACACTCGTACCCGACTCAGCGACTGCAGCGATGTCCACGCCCTGTTTTTGTGACATGTATCCCAGAATGGAGAAAATGGCAAAGCCGGATAAAAAACTGGTTCCGCTGTTCAACAGGCAAAGAAAGAAGGAGTCTCTGCAATTCAGAGCAATCCAGGGTCAGAACGACTGCTAGAAAATGAACTTGATGCAAATAACTAAAAACTATGTGGCAGACAATTAGATCAGTGCTGTTATTACACCAAGCGAGCAATTCTGTGTGTCTGTCTGTCCTGTTTGGACTGTTTAGGGGTTAAACCTGGTTTGCAGTTAAGTAAAATTCAGCTTTAGGTCAGGGTGTGAAATAGGGATTAGGAATTTGCTTTAGGTGTCGGTGAATGCTTTGTAACGACTTTGTGACTCCTTGAAACGATGCACAAACATAGAAGTGTGTCTGCGCCTGTCTAATCCCTTCAAAAGCATTCTATTAACACTATCAATCAGCCTTCCAGCCATATATAAATCTTTTTGGTCTGATGTTTCAGGTTAGCACTGTCTTCTGTTCTCTCTGTTTTTCTTTTTTTTCTGCCCAGGCTGTACTGCACATTTGGTCACCTGTAACAGTTGTTCTTGTAATCGTTGAAGCTGCCGAGCGTAGTCAAGCAGCCCAGACATACGGCGTATGAAAAAAAGATTTGGGTTCCAGCATCAGTCCAAACCTAACAAAACAAAAGGAAGAAATAAACACACCGCTATGTCTTGCTTTGTAACGTAATGAGCGCTAATGGGCTAATTAAGACCTGTGGGTCAGCGAGGCGAGTGATGTTGGGGTAAAGGTAATGCTTGATTCCTAGGAATGCTCCAGGAAGAGTCAGACCTCTGACCAGCAGCACAGCCAACATGAGGAAAGGGAACGTGGCTGTCACGTACACCGCCTGTGTTTTAGCAGAAAGCTGCTTTTAAAGGCAAGAATCCTGCACTGGGACTTGTTCTGCACGCCTTTCTCGCTCTTACATCCCACCTTTCCTGTGGATCTCACTCCCTTCCAGATGCAGAAGTAGCAGATGACCCAGGCCAGAAGGAGGCACAAAGACAGCTCCCACTGTACGTGTCCGATCTCCTCTATGCCAGAGGACATGTTGAGCACCCGGCGTCTGTAAAGGACAATGGGAAAAAATATTTTGAAAGTGTATTTAATGTATTGTAGCATGGTATACATTTTTTTAAGGTTAGAAATGAATCAACCCTTGGGCAGCAGGTGTGTACTGTTTCAGCTTTGTAGGTGTCATTAATGTGTTAGTGTGATCAGTCAAAGTCAGTGTTTTCACACCTCCATCGCCATTGTCTTGGCAGCCTGTTTCAACAGGAGGACAAATCATTCCCTTTTTGACACACACATTCTCCTCCCCACAAAAATTCCCAGAGGGGAAAGCGTTTATGGAAAAACTCAATTATGTACAGGTCCTGGCAGAAGGATGTAAATTCACACCTACAGCTTTTAGTTCAGACGCCCTCATTTGCCTCTGTGTGTGAATTATGGGTTATTTTAATGATAAAAGCATGTGTCTGTTTTAGACTCTTAATTAAATTTCACTCCTATTGGTTTTTTAAATGAAATGTCACTCTGAAAAATGGAAAGACTTACTGCCAAAATTCTTGTACAGATGATGATGAATTTACAGACATGGTCCAGTTAGCGGTGGCATTGTAGTCGTTCAGTATCACACAGGATTCTGCAGTTTTTCACAGTTCGGTTAAACCTACCAAACCTACCAAAGTTTCCACAGGCTGTGTGTGGAGTCCTTACGTTACCTGTGTTCCACGTGTTATTACAGGAGGCCCAGGGCAGATTCCCGGAGAAGGATGAGAAGAAGTAAAGAAAAGCCCAAGCTAAAATCACGATGTAGCTGATAGATCCATAAAAAAGGATCACTTGGCTGGCATAGCCCATGCCTGGAAACAAAGGAAGGTTAAAATTAAGATGCGAAAATGATATTTGAAGCAACTGCATTTGACCAAATCTGAGGAAAATAAAAAAAGGAACAATACAGGCAGGTAATCAATCGTATTCGACTTAAAGCTTAAATTTGTTGTCATTTGTTTGTTTTTTTTGTGCAAATATGATAAAAGAGACAAGAAAGAGCACAAATGTGCTCATTAAGAGCGATGCTGTGGGGAGACACGCAGAAGGAAAGAATGCTTAAGAACCACCGAGGAATGTTCTTTCTAATTAAACTAAGGAGTTCACATTATTGTTTTACACAGCATTTACCAAACAAATGAATATACTTCTGGGGCACCTTGTGCCCAGAAGTATCAATCGACAATCAGTCGACTTCTGGGCTCAACTTGCAGGTTGCAGTACTGAAATTCCTGCTGAAGGAACACGTTCTGACGGTTTGTGGTCAAAGCAGAATCTGAGGTTCTCTTCTGTTCTGTAGGTCACGGCCCTGCCGGACCTCACCTTCAAATAAGGGGCAGATCTTCCTCCAGCACATGAGTCCTCCTTGGCTGGTGTACTGGCCCAGTGCCGTCTCCAGAATGAACAAGGGAATACCACAGGACAGGAGAAACAGGAAGTAAGGAATCAGGAACGCCCCTGAAAAAGGAAAGCGGAAATTCATTTATCCAATGAATTCATACATTTAAGCTTGCACGAAATATTCTCCCACTTGCTCTTCAGTTATCACATTACAGATTTGATTTAATCTTTTTTTCCCCCTTTTTTCACACCAGCCACAGGAGGTTGACAGATACCTGTCTGAAGTGAAAACCATTGTCCTAGCTAATGACGCTGTCCAAAACGGTCTCCGACAACCTCCAGTGGACCCCATGAGCCAGAGCTGCTCCAGGGTTGAAGCTGTGGGCATTCAGGAGCGCCCATGTCCAAGCCAGCTGTGGAGTTCCGATGCCGTTCCTGCTCTGTCTTAATCATTTCAGGGTGGGTTTTATGTGGTTTCTTTGGTTCTTGAAAAGGGACGCTCTGTACAAAAGCAGGGATCTTGTTTCTCTGACTGCTCCCTCCTCCACAGGAGACTAAAGACCAGGATCAAAATTGTGAACAGATCTTTTTATTCCGGACCCTCCTGTTGTGACCGTGAGAATAAAGAGGCTTCCTCGCTGCTGCTGCTGCTGCTGCTGCTGCCAACCAGAAGGTGCGACTGCACAGGCGAAATCCTTTTTCCTTTTTTAAAAGTAAAAAGTACTCTACAGTAGCTGCTGTCACCTAATTTGCTTTGAATATATAGTTTTAAACCTGCCTAAATGTATTTTAATCAATGTGTCAGTCAGCCTTAAATACAGTGTTTCATGGGGTGTAGATGGAAGAAATATCCAACAACCTAACCCTAACCTTGCCTAACCTAAAATTAAAAAACAAAACAAAACAGAAAGGCACTCGGAGAGGGCAGACCTCTGCCAAGCGCGTCGTTTCCTGTTGTTTGGTGATTTACATCTGTAGTATATTATGTTTTGCAGTAGTAACACCAGGTTACATAACATAGTAGGTTGCATTGTGATTAAAGCCCCTTGATCCTTGATTTTGACTTGTGATTTTTGGAAGATCAGATGTCAAAGTCCCACTTTATTCATGACTTTAGCAAAATAGAATCACCTCTTTCTTGGTCAGTTTTGTTTCCTGAAAATTTCATTCATGTCCGTTCATAAGCTGTCGAGTTATTGTGGACTCAGACGCACAGATAAACTGTCACAAAACACAGGTTTGGAAACCAAATTGTTGTTTTTAAATTGTGCAAGTCTGTGCAGGTTGAATAACAAAACTTTAAAAACTGACAGTGATGGTTTGTCATGCTATTAAAATGTAAATGTAAAATTGAGACAATGAAATGCACTCACCTCCCCCATTTTTGTAGCACATGTAAGGAAATCTCCACACGTTCCCAAGGCCAACAATGGCACCAGCCACAGACAGAAAGAACTCTCTTTTACTCTTCCACTTGCCTCGTTCCTTCACTGTCTGTGAAGGAGCCTTCAGGGGGAAGACACAGAGCCGGTGCAAGGAGTCTGTCATGCTTCTCTCTGTGATGTGCTCTAATGTGAAAAGTGTGAGGGCTCCTGGAGTTTTTGAGTTTGTTGGCCCCGGCCTGCCTGGGCTGCTTTTGTAACAGGTTACCAAACTGAAATGGCAATTTGTAAATGTGGCCACAAGGTGGAGCTGTGCATGTGTGCGGCAAAACACAAGCAACCAGTGCTTAACACAATTTAATTAAAATTAAACATGTTAGAAAACAACTTTGAAGCACCACTGCCTATGATAGAGCATGTGTAAAATGTGTGCGTGAGTGTAATAAATGTCGAATTGGTCATGAATAACTTTGTTGAATTGTGTGTAAAATGCATAAAGTAGACAGGGAAGTGATGAATTCGAGGGTTTTTTTTCCCCCACATCAGTTAACTTGAGCACTTGCAGAGTGGACTAGAAAACTGTCAACCTGAGATGGAGATAAAAACGAGGCCATTTAGCAGCACGAGGGACAGGCAGGATTTCAACATGCACATTCATCTTGAGGGCTCCTCTGGCCTCTCATGGTGCTTTCAGTGCAGGGTGCTCCATGAAAGGATCCCTCCCTACCGATCTGCTGCTGTGGAAACCTGATTACATGCATTTTTTTAAAAAAAAACTATGTTTGAATAGCGTGCATGAGGGGAGGAGAAAAAACATTCCTACAATTTTCCCACTGGGAGTAGTAAACGTGTGTGACATTTTTTTTGTAAAAAAAATGGCACTATATGAAGTGACCAACGAGAGCATGTAACAAAGGACATGACATAAATATGAAATAATGCTAAATTTATTTTTTTTTGCAACATTGGCCAACTGTCAACACCTGTTGACAGTGATTAAATGTGAACTTTTAACTCAGATGAAATCAAATAAAAGCTTTACATAGAAATTACAGCAGTGCAGGGAGGTGCTGATTTGAAGTTCTACTTGGATTGCTGTTTATTTTTTCATGGTACAGCAAAAGTTGTAGTACTGATGAACTAGTAATGGAACAGGCTGGAAAAATTTTTTTAAGAGCGACCTAGAAATCATACTAAAGCAAAAACATCTGAATCTGAGCTGATTCTCTGATCTCGACCATATTGGCTCCATTCAAGGAAACTCAACCTATTCAGTAGACAAATCAGTACAGAAGTTGCCAAAGTATCAAATATTCTTCCTCTGCAGCCTAATGTGCAGTCAACAGCAGCATGCTGGGATGTAACAAAGGCTCAATTAATTCCATCGAGTACGTTTAGGCTTCGTTTGAAACCACCCCCATTCTTCATATACTGCACGAACTAGGATGTTTGTAGGGCCGTCCCAATGTTAAATGAGGAATGCTGTAATCTGTTAAGTGCACTTAATGTGTCCCCTGAATTAATTAATTGTGAAAAGTAGTCGCTAAACAGTGCTCCCAACCCAAGCAATATATCCTATCACCCTTTGCAGTCACATGAAAATAACTAGATGAAAATACATTTTTAAGTACCAATAAGTCAATTATTAGAAGCACAGGAGTAGATCAAAAAACAAATGACCAGTGAGTGTTTCATATTAAATGAAAAAAAGAAAAAAATCAACCGACATTGATGTGGTACGTCGCAGATCAAAGTGCGTACAAAAGTGGACTAGTGTGGGGTGACTAGTGTGGGGTGACTAGTGTGGGGTGACTAGTGTGGGGTGACTAGTGTTAGGACTGTCCATGCTGCTCAGTATGGAAGAACACACACACATAAATGATACAATATTGCCTATTACCCACAAAAAGGCACTTGACAGTTCAGTTCACTGAAAAACAGCCCAATTAAAATTTAAAATCAAATTCACCCACACGCATGCACACACGCACACACACGCACAGTGTAATTGTAATCATAAGCTGCCACTGTAAATAAAATGTAAGTCTGATTTAAACGTTTTATAGAAAAAGGCAAACAGTAGAAGAATAGTTATAATATTTTCATCTAATATAAAATCTTTTACATCATAGGTATAACTGACTGGTGTTTAGCTTTTAATAAATATAGCGGTTCAGTTTGAAGGCTGTCTAAAACACCAAACCTCTTTAGCTGAGACATTGACAGTTACACTAGTGGGGTCACGAAGTGATGAACGAAGTGATGAAGATGTTCAACTGGAAGACTCAAGAATTTATTGACAGTCAAGTGTTCTTGAAATGCCTAAGTTGTAAAATCCTTTTGTAAACGTACCAAAAAGTGCTGTGTATCATATCTGCGTCTCCATCTCAGCACTGCTGGGCTTGTATTCAGTGTCAGCGGTATTTCGGGTGTCTGGGTTCAAAGGGAACTGCTCCGGTTGATTTGATTTGCAGTTCATCTCGCTTTTAGGCCGGCAAAGCTCCCTGAGGTTCTGCAGAGACGAGATTGTGATATAGCGTTGATATAACAGCAGGTTTTAACACGTTCTCAGAAAAACAGCAGGTCACAAAAACCCTGCAAAGGGTGTAAAAACCTGGAGTTTTTTCTACCTTTTACGGTATGTTTACAGCCCAATAAAGTTTAATTAAAACTACAGACGATCTAGTTTTGTGATGCATACATTTTGGAATTTTCCCGAGAAGAGGTAAACAATAGACTTAATCAATGTCCCTGAACAACAGCTGGATTCCCCAAATGTGGCTTCCATTAACACTGAATGTTTCGGCCAAACCGGCCTGTGTGCGCCACGCTGCCGTAGCCAGCTTAGGACTAATCTAACAGGAAATTGTAGTGCACTGAGTAGTGGTGCATTTACTCATTTCCCACATTGTCAGGGGTTTTTAGAGCCATGCTGTCCAGTGTGAAAGCATGTGCAGCTGCATGTCCTTCGCCAGCATGTCTGGGGGGGATTCATCAATAAACAATTGCTCCTTTCTGAAAGTGCTGGTGACTTGCATACTTGGGCGACACCAAGTGCAGGATTAGCTCTTTCAGGAACTATTACATACTGTGGCTTTGAGAAAAATGACCAAAGGGTTTGGATTTCTTTAACGTGCTCTCATTGTCGTTTGTCCCTCTGTAACTACTCAGAGAACCTAAACTCTACCCCGCCTCATTCTGACTAGTAAGAATCAGGCGTTGGATGTGTTTCTTTCATGTACATACCTGCAGGACGGTCCCTTTCATCTGAACCAGCTTTACTAGGATCCACAGAGGCACCACAAGAACGCAGAAGAGCCCGAGGAACCAGCCCAGTGCATAGGCCCAGGTCGGGTAGATGTAGGTCTTGTTGAACTTGAGAGGCTGATAAATCGCCACAGAAAAGATGAAGGTACCCTGGAGGGAGGGGAGGGGGACCAACACGTTTTTATCAAATTTTCCCCAACCGTTGGCAATAGTTTTGAATGACAGCAGTAAAGTGCGAGAGAAGCAGAAGTGAAAGATTCCTTTTTCGGCGCCTTTGTTTTTGGCTGTGAGCAAGAAATTTCTGAGTGAGATAATAGATCAGTAAACTGAGGCATGCTGGCTGCAGGGCTTTTGTCACTGATTTATGGTGGCTGTTCTGATTATTTGTCACTTAAATCGATAGTAATAAAAGTTATACTTTAAGTGGTAAGAAAATGGTCCCAAATATTCCTACTGCAGGCTAACGTGAGGTGTAAAGAACAGTCCCAGACTTAAACTCAATGATAGGGTCATTTCACAAGCATGAGCACTATTAGCTCTGCATGCAGAGATCTGGTGCTACAGGGAAGCCTTTGAATGACAAAGCTAAACTTAAGACAAGGGAAAAAACACTAAAAGACGGATGACGAAAGGAGTCTCTCACCATACAAACAGTGGGGGTAACGTAGCGCCAACAGATCTTTATAAAAGACGAAGGACGATAACCGATCATCTTTTCAATGTTGTCATACAGACGATCTCCTCCTGGTTATCAGAAGAAACATACATTTTGTTTTCATTCCTTTTACATTTCTGCTTTTCTAAACCATTCAAACTTGTGCATATTCCCACATATACATCTGTTACATTAAAATGCTTGTTTGCCAAGATTCAACAGTAGTCCGGTCTAACAGGACAGTAGCCGATGAGATTCCAGGTTAAAGCAACTGCAGGTGCCTTGGATCAGTCATTAACTCCAATGCTTTCTTTGGTGTAATTTTTGGCTACACAGCAGGGAATGTTCCTCTTTGTGCAGAAGAATTCTATTAACTCACCGTATATCCACCCGACTCCAATGGACTGACACACTGACAGAAGAAGAAGGTTGTTCCCGCTGCACACATAATGGTCAAAGAGTTGTAGAAAATACAGGCCTCCCTGCAAAGACATTAAAGTTGGCTTGGTGCCGTCAAAGTATTGGGAACACGATTTTCTGGGGATTTACTGACGTCATTGTTCTTTTTTTTACACCACTTACACCACACCTCTCTGGAGAAGTGGAAAAATACCACGTTCCAGTTTAAACTAATGGCAAAGCCTGTAATGTTCCTGAGACCTTCGGTGGAACTTAAAAAACAGACTTTAAAACAGAAGGTGTGGCGGACGGGACGTGCTCTGACCTCTGTGACGAGTAGAAGGCCGAGGAAGAAGCAAACGGAGCAGAGAGCAAGAAGCACCAGCTCCCGCCGATAACCTTTTCTGAAGACGGCGGGGAACATGTCGGTCACCGAAGTCATCAGGCATTCCAGAGTGACAAACTGTAAACGGGCGGACCAGCAATCAAACGCCGCCGAGTTTGATTTAAAACCTGCTATTTATCCCACCTGTGTATCCGCACCCAACAAGATGACCATGATGAAGAAACACACAGCCCACAGCTGAGGTAGAGGCATCATGGCTACTGCACGGGGATAGGCGATGAACGCCAAACCGGGTCCTGTATTTAAAAAATCCTTTGAAATGACTCTGCATAGATTGTGGTTTTAGCAGAATATTTCCTGGGATGTAATCCCTACACACTTTTTTTTTTCCTCCATGCAAAACAGCAATTACAGCACGCTCTTTTTCTCATCTATTCTGCACCGCGAGACTAGCCGTCGTCATGACGCCAGTGTTTTTCAGCATATGTCCAGTGACACGTATGTGGGTGGTCTTACCAGAGGCAGCCACCTCCGAAATGGGCAGTCCTTGCTCATATGACATAAAGCCCAGCACTGAAAAGATTGCAAAGCCAGCCACAAAGCTTGATCCGCCATTTACCAAACACAGAACAAAGGTGTCCCTGCGGAAACAAAGAGACAAAAGGGCATTCATGCCAAGGACGAATCATGGTCATCTGGGTTCCGCTGTTATGAAAACAAAACAAGCAAAAAAAAAAAAACCAATGGGGTAAATATTCTGTGAGAGCATCCAGTGTGATTACTGTTTAGAAAGAATTCTAATGGTAGTGTATTTGAGAAAAGTACATAAACAAGCTGCAATGTGTTTTGTTTTGAAGACACAAAATAGACGCTGCCTACCTGTAACAGTTATTGTTGAACTGATTGTAACTGCCAAGGGCCGTCAGAGTCCCCTGACAAATCCCAAAAGAGAAAAGCACCTGTGCACCTGCATCCATCCACACCTGAGGGGTCACAACACGCACATTTCCAATGTTAGTCAATTAAAAAAATGTTGGAATACAAATAAAAATGTGATGTATGGCAGCCTTTGGCCTGAGAGGAAAAGCTCCTGTTGGCTTTCATGCTGAATGTTTGACTTCATCACTTACTTGAGGGTCCACCAACCTTGTGGGATCAGGGTACAAGTAGAATGAGAGGCCATCTTTAGCTCCAGGCAAAGACAGGCCACGAGCCAGCAGAACCACCAACATCACGTAGGGGAAGGTGGCTGTGAAATAAACTACCTGGCAACACAAGAGACAGGCAGGGCTCAGCCTTGCAGGCTGCTTCAGAAGGCAGCAGCAGGTGAGAGGTCACGGTGAAGAACAGCCTTGGCAAAAGTACACACGTCAAAAACTCAGGCCTTTTCTTTATGTTCATAGAAATGTTATATGTCACATTCAGTGACTTGTGTACAAATAGATAAATAAATAAACTGAGTCTTATGTCTAATCTTAAAAGTCTGGAGAAAGTCTGGAGATTTATGCAAGCTCTCTGAAAACAATAAAATTCTGTCAGTTTAACAAAGTGATGTAAACCGTTCGCTCCAACATCTGTGATGCATTTAAAAGCAATATTTTAAAATTCCCACAGAGTATTCTAATGTCCCTCAGCGTCATTCGGATTGTCTTTTGTTTCCATCTTCAGAAAAATGGCAGCAGGATTTGTCAAAATGCAACAGGCAGTGAATGAGGTCTTGGTAGGTTGTAGTGCCATCTACCAATGCTGCTGCAGATTGCAAGCATGGACCTTCTGCGGGTCCTTTACTTCAAAATGTATTAAGTTAATAAAGTTTTCTGTTTTTCATATAGAGATACATAGGGAAAAATAAACTAGTATAAGAATGTGTCTCTAGGAATCAAGATGGCAACTTAAAGTAGTTGAGAAAATAAAAACAAGGAACAAAAACCTTGTACAGATGAACAGACCAAGGGTTCTGTTTTAAACAATAACAGTGCATTTCCTCACACGTTCAAGTGTGACAAGCCCAAATATTTTGGGGCTATAAAAATAAGTGCAAGGTTTACCTAAAACTTTAAAATGCTGAACTTGTCAGCAAATTTACCTGCAGGGCTGACTGGTTTTACAGAGCAAAGGAACAGCTGCTCAAACCTCTGCAACAAGTATGTTTCTTCAACACAGAACCCAACCTTGACACTCACAATTAGAAAATTACCGTAATGTATTAGGCAAATGTATAGCACATATGTTTCTGTCTCTCTCCTTCTTCTTTGCGGGGGCTTAGGGGGGGCGCCCCTGTCAACATCCACTCTCTGGGGTCGTAATTTAGACCTTATTTAAAGTCTGGCTGTGGCTGCGAAATCTGAGAACTTTAAACATCTAATTCCTTGGTCAGAGAGCTTTACTGAGGAGCTTAAATATCCCCAGCGGACTGAGTCAAAAGCCTTCTTCATCAGGGCTACTGAATAATGATTATCATTTGATCAATACAGTCTTTTATTACATCCATTTTTTGTTTGTTTTTTGACCCTGTTGCATCAAATGAAGAAATATTATATATATATATATATTTTTAGTTATTTCCCTACAACCTTTTTTACAGTTACTACTATAAGTGGGAGAAGAACCTCATATGTATAACTGTCATGGATTCAGCGCTACGGTTCACCTTCCCGGTGGATCTCACTCCTTTCCAGACACAGAAGTAGCACAGGATCCAGGCCAGCAGCAGGCACAAGACGAGCTCCCATCGCAAGCTCCCGATGTTCTCAATCCCCTGAGATATTCCCAGTACCCGTCTCCTGAAAAGAAACACACCACCAAGTTCTGGGAGATTTCTTTTTCATGACATCATTTCACATTATGAATCAATATGGCAAAACAGAAGATAAGACTGTAAGGGAATTCCAGGTTAGTTGGAATTTTAATTTATTAGGTTGTGTAAGAACGGCAATTAATATTTAACTTACTGCTCAAAAACCTTTTATTGTAGTAATGCTTGAGTTAGAAAGGGCCCAGTTAGCTGTTCTTCATTCTGACTCTTTCTTCTTTACTGATATGTTTACTAGGCTGTGTTACCCGTGTTCCCAGCATTGCTACAGACAGCAGACGTATACGTATCAGATTAGTCAGGAGGAGATAGACGTGGCGCTGGGACCTGCTTGTGCCAATTCACAGTTGATACAAGCCACAGACACGCCACGAGTCGGACGCCTGCCAGCCTTGGTTGCACTCCTGAGACGCCCGCTTAGATTCCTGCCTCCCCGCTAATCTCATCAGTTGAAAAAGTGCTCAGACTTACTCCCAGAACTCTGTTGCAGGGCTTGTTGCGTTCACAAAAGTGGTCCAGTTGTATGATACATTTTTTTTGTCAAACTCAACACAGTGCTCTAGGATGAGACAGAAATAAAGTGATTGCGCGCACAAGAACAAGTCCTTTTTCAGAAAATGAGATGCAATGACAGATATGCTATCAGTGACCAAAGTTTCAAAATGCAGGGCTACAGACAGGACGGGTCATGCACACTCTGCAACTCACTTACAGGTGATATGCTTTAAAAGCTATTCAGTGATATCAAATACACATTTTATATACTAAAGGCGCTGGTTGCCTCCAGCAGTGTGAAGAATGCCATGAACCTGTGTTCCAAGAGTTCGTGCAGCTGGCCCACGGAAGCTCAGCAGTGAAGGATGAGAACAGGTAGAAGAAGGCCCACGCCTGGATGACAATGTATGACACGGCAGCGTATGCGATCACTATCTGAGTTGCGTAACCAATTCCTGAGGAGAGAGACGACATTTGGTCCCTGTCAATTTCCCCATACTGCAGCACAACATGCAGGATTATTGCTTTACATTATGGGATTAACTCGATATGGGCAGTTAATTGATAGAACATCAGTTAAAACTGATGACTCTTTTTTTCAGTTCATCACATCGCAGGGCAGTGTAGAAATACTCAAAACTCTACAACTAAAAACTGTAGTAAAATAAGTTTGTAGTACTTTGCATGATGCTAGAGTGAATTCATTAAAACAACCCTCACAGAAGCGCAGAATTTTGAATATTAGCCTGAGGTTTCCTTTAAATAAACTTATAAAAAAGCACATAACTCAGCTTACAACACTTACAACATAGTGTTGTAATTGATGAAGTTCTTTTTTTTTCACTTTATTGCATCTCACAGCAGGACTGACAGTTCATGATGGGTAATATCAGCTGCCTGTTCAATTGTTGTTACCATAAAGATAAGTGGAACTTCCTAAAAATCAGGTCTTATCAGTCACTGTCAACTATTTACATTTATTTACACATTCTTATATGAACCCAACACACCTAGGCTGAAAAGTACCAATAAATCTAGGTGAGAAAACAATGGATATTGCCTAGAATTAGTTAAAGCACATTTTCTCACAATCACCCTGAAAAAAATAAAAATAAAAAAGCAAAACATTTTAATGTTTACTTAAAACATCGCTTAATTCCTCCCTTTGAAAAGGGTTTGTATACATCTTTAACCCTTTTTTGTTTGTCAGAAGCTATATAACTAAAAATTTGCTTATAACACTTGGCAACGGTGTTTTTATTAACATTGTTAACAAACCGTGTGTGAATTGGATATTTTCCCAAAGATGTTTTGTGGTATGCGTAGACTAGTTTGTATTCAACTCATTTATGCTTATGTGTAAAATCCCATAATGCCGGACGAGGTTAGTAGTAAGACTGTCAGAGAAGCTTCGCCTCCAGTCGATGGGTGATTCTGGGGGGGAACTCGATACCTGGGCCCAACAACCCTTCTTATTTTCAAATGCAAAAATAGCTCTGCCTCCAGCCAGCTCACTCAGAATAAAAGGGAGGAAGGTGCGAGTGTTTATGATATCACTGGGTTTAACGCGTTACAATACAAAAAAATACATCGCACTAACCTTCAAACAACGGGCAGAAGTACCTCCAGCACGTAATGCACCCCTGAGATGTGAACTGTCCCATGGCGGTCTCCAGCAGGAACATGGGAATCCCACAAGACAGCAGAAACAAGACATATGGGACTAAAAATGCACCTGATGGGGGAAAAAAACGTGAAAAAGAAATTCTCTTGAGACAAACTTGATCATATGACCAGTCAGGAGCATGATCTTCTTTTTGTTTGCCTTGGAGGCAGGTTTAGTCTTTTTTTAACCTAGTCTCACAAACACTGAAGGTGCGGCTACAGATATTTTGCTGCAGCCCACGCTGAGGGCAACTCACACGGGGCATCACGCCTGATTATCCGTCTGTCAAATATATTGAAAGACTGGCTTGTGCGAGAGAACAGCCTTCAGAGAAGAGCCAGTGCAGAATGTACGCCTTTAATGAAGATTTTCTTACCTCCTCCATTTTTGTAGCACAAATAGGGGAACCTCCACAGGTTTCCCAGTCCAACCAGTGTCCCTGCGACAGCGAGTAAGAACTCCAATTTGTTTGCCCACTGGCCACGGTCCAGAAGCTGGGTCTTGTTCAGTCTGTTATCCTGCATTGGTGTCTCACAGCTGCGTCCCTTGAGGAATTCCCTGGACATGGTCGGGAACAGAGTGAATCAGTGAAATCTGAACTGATCCTTGGACCTGCTTTGCATTTATAGTGCAGCCAAGCCAATGAAGCTCTGTTTAAGCAGAGACAAAACAGCTCAGCTGATTGTTTGGCTCCATTCAACAGCTATATTAAGTTCATTTAATTGCTGCAACGTGCACAGTGTAAAACAAGAACATTCAGAGGCACTTACCCCTCCATCTGAAAGCACCCTCCCTCTGGTGATCAGTATTCCTCGGGGGCAACTATTCTAAAGACTGTTGACACTGTTACTAACAAACTGCGTCGACGCTTTTCCCACTTTACAGTGAGAAATTCCGAACGGCCAGCGCACATTTCTGCCTCCCCTTTTTGGTTGTGGTATAGGGCTGACGTTTGCCACTTCCTTTTGTATTTTTCCACTGAGACAAAGAGCTGCTTGAGTCACTGAGATTAACTCAGAGCTAACAACTAAACCGAGTCAGCTGAGCCACATCTGTTTTTCAGTGGCTATAGATAGATTAGATTAGATTAGATTAGATTAGATTAAATAGACTTTTATGTATTTGAGCATGATAGGGTTAACTCTAACTTTATAAATACCCCTCCAAATGCAGAAGAACGGGCAGGCAAAGTTTTAACATAATTTATCCAAGCAACGTGCAGTCCAAAAGCAGACACAGGGAGCTACAAGGATATAGGCAAAGTGTTAAATTACAGTTGATGAGGGATCAATTTCAAAACCAACAAGTGTGGATGACTAATAAAAAAGAGAATGATAGAAACAGAAGAGGTACAAAGCTGACGGGACGGGAACATGAACATAGAGAGCACCCTTAATAAAATAATATCTCAGCACACATAAATGCAGAACACGTGATGATTCGGCCACTGGGAGAGAGAAACCAGAGCGTTTAGAGGAGGGGAGTAGATCATATTTCAGATATACCTTAAATCTAAGAGTCAGACACAGAGTCGCTGCCACCTAAGCTCCATTTGACAGTGAAAGTTTTGGGTGTGTGTATAAATATATATGTATTTAAAGTGAAATATAATACATGACTGCTGTTCTGTTCAGGGGCAGTTTGCTAAGCTGGTGGGAAAGGGCTCTGAGCCGTATTCACACCATTAGAGACTTCCCAGTTCAAACTGGAGACACTTATCACACGTCATGTCCACCGAGCAGCAGGGCAGTCATTTAACACTGCCATCATTCTGTAAGTTTAAGATACAGGAAAAAAAATCAGATAATTTACCAGGTGCAAAGATATTTTCATCACTTTGTTTTAATCATAATGACAGAAAATTGTACATCTTGAACAAATCTATATTGGAATTGACAAAACTGTGGGTAAAATTCACCAAATGTCAGGCTCACGTTATGTTGTTGAGGTTGGTTTAAAAGAAAAAAAAAAGGGGTTAGATAAAATACACATCTCCGTGAGGAATGGTCTAACAGTGAAAATCACCCAAATGTTTATTTTTGACAGCCAACCTTTTTTTTTTTCAAATATATTTACCTTTACAGGCAGCATATGATAAGACCATCACTGCATACTCATTTATGAAACATGGACACTGAAACATACAAATATCCGAAGAACAAAACATTTTCAAAATGAAACAAAAACGTAAAGCTTTTTTTTTTTCCTGCCTCATCTTTTGGCAAAAAAAAAATAAATAAATAAACTTTACGCAGTTCATCCTTCGACTGTACATCACAGGAAGAGTCAACAGTGTCAGTGAGTCCCTCGAGCTCCACTCGAAGAAGCGAAGAGTACCTGCAGTTCCTCCCGAGTCCAATTAAAACGCTTGAGCATATTTGGCCCTCATTTCCATTCAGAGGTTGAGAGAATAGTTGCAAAAATCGGGCCAATTCCACCAGCCTGGAAATTTACAAACCACCCACAGAAATGTACAGCTCAGACCCGTGCAGGCGTCCCACTCTCTGCAGGCGGTTGCACCTGCACACCCGCCCAGAGGAAATGCTTCTAGAGCAGATAGATGGTCATTTTAATGCCCGGTGAAGTCATGGCAGGTCGATCGTGGCGTCTGTGGGTGATTTTGGGGTGATGTGATGTGATGGGTGATGAGCAGCACGAGGGAGCGAGCCAGTCTTTGAAGTGTGTAAAACGAGTCTGAACATGTCAGGTGAAGGGAGTTCTGAACTAATCAAGATGATCACTCTCCTAATTTTGGAGAAACTATTGAGGAGGCTCTGTGGGCCGGAACAAATAGTTCATCCCCCCCCCAACCCCCATGGGCATAGGTTCCTGAAGTCAGTGTCTGTACTTTCAGAGGTGAATGGCACTTTTCTTTCTATTGAACAGAAACTGAAAATGAAACACAACTCGGTGTTAAAAACCAAGAAAAGAAGGAACAGTAAAGATGATTCTTTCTGAATATGAAAGGCACAGCGAGTTTCTGATATACTTTACTACAAAATGAAAAAAGAAAGAAAATAGACACTTAAATGGACCAATATCCCTGCAAGATGAACCCTTCTGGCAGGTAAATGTAAGTTGAATACACAACAAAAAGCCCTTTTATATCACCTCTTCAATAACTTCATTTTGAGGTTCTTTCTTTCACATACGAATATACTCAAGGTGCAAAACCGATAATGAGAGGTGAGATAATGACAGGTAATCATAATTACACACTTGCAAAGAGCTGTTTTCACCTGCCTATTTAACCTTTGTTGTGCTCGGCCATTTCCTAGAATAATAATGTACTGAGGTGATGAGAGGTGACATTGCACGGGATCGGTACGCAATTTGAAACTGCTGCGTTTCCAGTTGGAAAAACAAAGGATGAGTTAGCAGATAAATAATGCAATCGGCTTTAAATTTTTTAGTTCACAGAGTTGAACTGAGGTCACCCTGGCGGCACCGGCGGCGGTTCCAGCCCAAGAAAACAGGCTCTTTTAGTATTTTCAAAAGTAGAGACACCTCCGAGGAAAACTGAATGAGCACAACTGAAGAGGCAAACAGTAAACAGATAGACCGATATAGAGCGCGAGCGGATTAAATACATGGACGCCACACTGACACGACTGTTTCATATTCACACGTCACCTATTGGTCTAATTCAAAACAACGAAACGATAATTCACGTTATTGCAAAAGTGTAAACATCCTTCGAGGAATCGTGACTCTGTCTTTGCAAGTACAGTCGGAAGGAATGTCCACCCGCCACTCGGCAGCTGGGTCGGCAGCCTTTCGAACCACGGCAGAATGACCATCCAACCAAACGCAAACCAGCTACTTTCAGTTTGGCTCCTTTCAAACCTCTGGGGGGGAATGTACAAAGTCAAAATATCCTGGTTTTTGCTACTGAGAACAAACAAATTGATTGATCAGGATAATTCAGAATGCTATTTCACTTGACATAAGTCTTTTAAGCTTAGACGTTTTAGTCTTTAAATGATTTGACATATATCACACGTTGGTCCAATAGAGTAAAAAGCATGACACTGACTAAATGTATATTAATATAGGACATCACAATGCGGTGTTTGCTGTTACTTCCCATTCATTTAACCAGTTCAACTGAATTAACTAATTAACAGATTTGCAATAAATTCTTTTTTAAAGGTCTGCCAAACACTTTTTCTGCCCTTTTTTGTGGACACGAGTTAAGGACAAAGAACAGATCAGTGATTTGCTTCTTGTTTCATTACACTGGTAAAAAAGTATTTGCATTTCAAATGTATCTGTGCCAGCAGGGGGTAAAAAAAAAAAAAACATTATTCACAATCTGCCCAAAGACATTTGCATCCGAGGGCCTACGTGCTTATAAACCTGACCTTTGACCTTCCTTCACCTTCTGAAGCCATCGACCGGACGTCACCATCAGTCAGCCCGAATTTTTTCTCAACCAAAACTATCCTGTTTGGATGAAACACTGGCCAAACATGAAGTAAAATGCACATTATAGTCCTATTTATTAAAACACAACACTGATACTTCTTGTTACACATATCGGATGAAAGGTCTGGCACCGATGTTCAAACACACGTTTGAGTTGCACCACTGTTGTTGTGTGGACACGTAGCAGCATGAAACACACTCGCTTGTGATTATTAAACTACAAGATTCCTCCATTGCTCTCTCTGTCCGTGTGGATGAGGTGGAATGTGCAGTATCGCCCCCCCCCCCATCCCGCCCCGTACTATAAATTCATCCTAATGGTTTGATTTCCTGTCCAGGCTTTGGCACTTAAAAACACTGGCTTCCCAAAGTATAGCTACACACAGTTCTGACAGTGTTTTACCGATTTCTACTTACAATTTGAGGTGAAACCCTGGTCCCCATTTTGCTGGAAAAAAAAAAGTTTAACCTAAATAATAAATAGGTGGTACATAAATACATATATATATATATATATTTTTTTTTTTTTTTTTTTTTAATTATCCCGTAAAGACATTCATACCTGATAAATTCAAAATTAAACACATTTTATGTAAGGTTCTAGCTTAATGCTGCTGTCTGAGGTTGTGGATGTCTCAGCTTTAAAAACATGTAAATTATTCGCTCTATAGTGCAGAATAAACGTTGTTTTGGCCCCTACTTTTGGCAAAAGGTCACGGGCTGACCTATGGCTGCGGGACAGCGCGAGGGCAGGCCTGGGTTGATATGTAGGAGGCGTCGAAGAGAATATGCTACAGTTCTTCCTTTGCTGCATTAAGACAGTAAAAACTCAAAAGCAACTTTTTTTTCTTCGAAAATGATGTGCTAGTTTTACCATCCTCCTTTTTACGGTTAGTTCTCTAATAACCAAGTTGTCTGTTTCCCTATCAGTTCTGCTTACTTCCTAGATGATGAGTGCAAAATGCTTTATAGTTCCATCTACACCAGCCACGCAGTTGACCCGACGGCCTGCGACGCTGCAGGAACACTAACAATCATGTTTGGGGACCTGTGAAGGAGAAGTTTGGCTTTATGATGCGGAGTTTGATGCACTTATGCCTCGTCCGTGTATCAGAGCTGCAGACGCCGCTCTCCCAGGTAAGGTTTGGAGAGACACACACTGTTCTGGAGAACAAAAACACATTTTTGTCAGTTGGTGCTCTAAGAAAAGAAGAAGGTAAATAATGCAGCGTACGGTCGGAGCGTAGGATGTGTTTTCAGAGCTGCTTCGGCTGCTTCTACAAACTTGGGTGTTGGCAGCTGACTGCAGGTCCTAATTTACAAGGCACAGGCACATGATCTAACCCCACATCAGAGAAACCTAACTGCGCCTTTGGCCTTCCGTCCTGCCAGTTACAACCTAACTTTTTCTGTAATGACAGTAACACAAAAAGCATGAGGTTGCAGGCTAAGGAAAGGATGAGTAGAAATGGGTGGATGACTCAAAATGACAGATTTAGCAACCCCCTCCCCTCCGTACGCACTGGCCTGAAGGTACCTGGACTCTACTGGTGGACGGATGGATGACAGAGAAGGGTCCAGTGTGCTAAGATGAGCCTTCGTCTGTCCTCCTCGCTCCTCTTCAGTCCAAACATCCATTTACAGAGGCAGGTCTGTGCTGTTGTGGCGAGTCTTTCTGGAAGTCCCATCGTCTCTGGGCAGAGCTTTCTGCAGGTTGGACATGGCGGCGGTCTTCTTCAGGTCGATGACGGCGTAGCATTCGCTGCGCCGCGACGCCGGCGGGCCACATTTTTTGGGTAGTAGGCGCTGGTGCTGTGGCTGGGTCTGGGCCCCCCCGCTGCCGAGGGGCTGGCAAGCGGAGTCTCCGTCCAGGTCCACCTGAATGTAATTCAGCTGCCGCAGTGGAGGCATGTGGGCGTGCTCGCAGCCTCCGACCCCTGACCTGGATCGTCTGCGTAAATCAAAGTTAAATATCCGACCCCCTCGGTCTGCCGGACACGGTCGCGGGTGCGGGGGGCAGGCGTGCGGCAGCCGCGGCGGCTGCACCTGCTCTGTGTTGACGTAGTTCTGCAGGGCATCTCTGTGGATGCCCCGGCCATCGGGGTGGTACCCGTTGGGGGTCCCGGAACCTTCTGAGAACTCGTAGTCGTCAAAGTCTTCCTCCTCTTCCTCGTATTCCTCCTCGTCCTGCTCATCGTCCTCCTCGTCCGGTTCATCCTCGCGCTGCAGAGCGCTGTATTCCCACACGGGTGGCAGAGAGGGAAGGTTCTCGTAGTTGAGCCGAGCCGCCCGCCGATGCCCCCCACCTCTCTCGCAGGCGTAGCCCTGCAGGGGCAGCGAGGAAGGGCCGTGGGCGTGCAGGTGCAGGAGGGAATGCGAGTGGCTGTCCCCCGTGCTGCTGCTGCTGCTGGAACCCACCGACTGCGACACGCTGCTGGGGCTCAGCCGTTGCTTCCGGCTGCTCCGCAGGCCGTTGATGTTCTCGTAGGTGAGTTCCCCGCTCTGGCAGCTGTCGGAGTGCTCCAGGCCCGGATGCCGCTGCGAGTGGTGATGGAAATGGTGATAGGAGTGGGAATTGCACAGGTGCAGCGAAGGCTCCTCTCGGTCTGTCTCTGAGCCGGTGGCGCCCTCTGCTGGCTGAAGGTTGTGGGGATTGTGCCCGTGCCGCTCCCGCTCCCTTTCCAGCAGGTGGCGCTGCGCGGGGGTCGGGCCCAGCATGAACTTGACCTCTTGTGAGGCAGGTGTGAGGAACACCTGTGGGTCGTTGTGTTCCTCCATGGGACAGCACCGCAGGTTGGACTGTGGATTTCCTGGGCCCCCAACAGGCATGGCTCCGTGTGGCGTCTCAGGGAAGGTGCTGGGCCGCACCTCCGGCAGGGAGTGTACACAGTGACGCATGGAGAGGTCCCCCTCCATATCCACAGTATTTACATAGGTGTGAGTCTGCCGGCAGAGGAAGGCGGGCTGAAACAGTCAAACACCAGCGATCCAATAGTGAGGACTGTACAAGATGTCTTACCTGGTCCTCCAAGCCCATGAGTGCATGTCCACGCTCATCCCCAAGAGAGGGCTGGGATGAATCCCCCCTGATGGGGTAACCTGGGTATCCATTGGGGAAAACCTGGGCAGGGAATCCTGGAGCTGCGAGTTTGATGATTCAGTATTAAAATTGGTCAACCATCGAGTCAAAATCTGTTTTGTCTCGTGAGTATGTCCCCCCGGTCAAACAGTTTGGTCTTAGTGATGCACCCAAAACTGTCCCCATGGATACCGATGGTGTGTATGCAGGTCTGAGCCCCCCCCGACTTTACCTCTGACTCATGAGGAACGCTTTATGATCTGTCTATTAATATCTTACTGTACAAGTTTAGCTAATTTTACTGCAGTACCGCTGCGTCCAAGTATTACAATTAATCTCGGCGGGTGACTCACTGCTGGGCGTCTGGGGTGTGTGAGACATTTCCATCTCTGGTGTGTGACCACTGCGATTCATCATCATAGATTCTTCCACCACGTTGATGCTGTTGCATTGCATCAGCTCCTGGAGCAGATTGAAGATCTCTTCTGCCCGGGAACACTTGAACGCAAAGATCCCTGAATGGACAACCAAAATAGCAACAATTTAGGCATCAGTTGCGCCTCAATATCTCTGCGACTGTGTAACTAATGAAGGCCCCAAGCTTTCATTTTCCATTTCAATACAGATACTTCTGGCTCATTTTTTTTCTTTTTCTTTTATTGCTTCTGTGAAACAATTAAAACTACCAAAGTAAACATGATGCTCCGAGGCTCTGCGGGATTACCTGTGCAACACAACACGCATCAAATTTCTGTGCGCCGATGCAGCGTTTACACCACATCACAAAGTAATTAACTAGTTTGTTAAGACCGCATATTTGTCCAGTTCCTGCGTTTGCTTCGGCTCTTTTCTCTAACCTTCTACGGGAGTAGAATCAGAAAGTGAGAGAAGTTTACCCTGGCCCGTCTGACAGCGGCGACCGCTCTCGAACGAAAACAGGTTGGAGTCGTAGCCGTAGCGGCGGAGGCAGAGGTACGGCCACCGGATGGCGTCCCTCTTCCGCGTGTGGAGAATGAGCTCGGTCTGAGTGAGCTCCATGATCCCAGAGCCCAGCTCGTTGCCCTCATCATCCACATTGGTGACCTGCAACAAGGAAGAGGACGTTTCCTGGATGGCTTTATTGGAACACAGGAAGTAGTTCATCTTGAAACTGGGATTTCGGAACCTTGAACTTGGTGAGGTGGTTGTCTCGGATGGGGTCTCTGTACAGGCAGCTCCAACAGCTCCCCATAGCTTCAGCAGGCCAGCTGAAACCTGTCAGGGAATCGGCAATCCCACAATCAGCCACTGAGCCCCACGCGTTTAATAACACAAGTAGCGCAACAAAGGCAGAATTCTTACTCAGTCCAGGCCATCGGTGTGAAGGGCTGCGCGTCTCAATCCCAGGATCTTCGACCGGGCATTGTCGTAACAAGCCAGTAGGTTTGCTGGACTGATATCTTCAGCGTTGTCCTCTTGCCCCTACAACCATCACCAAAATGTACCACGTTAAAGGTGACACAGGGAAACGCGGTGGAGGGCGCTGGGCAAGGCTGAGCACACGCCAGGAACCTGCTGCACGTCAGCTGTCTAGTTTCAACAAACCTGGACATACACTTGGAATTTATGAGACTCGTGGTTGAGTTTAAAAGTGTGTCCTGACTTTCTGATAATGGAGTGCAAAGTGGCAGACATTTGGATGCCGCCATTCCAAGAAAATAGAAGATAAATCTGCACAAACTTCTGCATCTCTGCAAAAAATAGACACTTAAAATGAGTGTTTATGCACATAGATCTGGTTAAATACACCTTGGTATAAAAATATAACCCCCCCACCTCCCCCCTTTACAATTCTGATTACAGATTACACACTGAAAATAACATAGCGGCCATATAAAATCACAAACTGCCAAAGCACACAGTAATCTGACACATGTGTGTTAGGTCCTCCAGACTAAACACAGTGGACTAAAATCAGGCAAAAAATGCTGATAAAAATGATTAATAAATACAGAAATCCAAAACAAAACCAAGACACAGAGGGCTGCGTTTTGGCACCAGCATCGGTGGTTTCTCTGTTCCCGGCTCCGCGCCGCGGCATGACGCGCGTCCTCACCCGAGGCCTGCGCATTTGCCCGGCTGGAGACGCACGCTGCGCCCTCGGCTACCTGCTGCTAAAGGCGCCCGGCGGAGCCACACACTTGTCATTCAGCCACAGACCAAACGCACCCCCCCCCCCCCCAACACACACACACGCGCGCGCACACACACACACACCTCTGCACTCTTCACGGCAGCAAAATCACAGCCTTCTTCTCCCCGTTTTAGCCAAATTGACGCGCACACCCCCACCCCCCACCACCCAACACACACAAAAACACACACACACACACACACACTCGCCCCCACCACCACCACCAAAAAAAAAAGAAAAGAAAAGAAACCCACAAGCCGACAGCCTGGCTTCATCTGTCACGTCAATGTGCGAAGACCCCCGTCACCCACTCCCTCTCTGCACACCGCACAAACCCACGACACGCACCAAAATGGTCAACATCGCGCCCAGCAGCCATCTGCTG
>CAAE01014979.1:1725877-1745601 GCA_000180735.1 Tetraodon nigroviridis
TGGACGGAGAATGGGGAAAAATAAAAAGGGAAGAGGGGGGTTTGGGTTCTAAAAAAACTCGAAAGAGAATCCGGTCCCCCGAATAAAAATCTTGTGGATAATAGCTTATATTTTTGTTCCCCCGGGGGGGGGGATTTTTTCCCTAATAAATATGGGAAAGATAACACTATGGGGGGCAAAAAAAAAAGTGGGGGGTTTCTCCCCCCCCCCCCCCCCCCTTTGGCTCCCCCCCCCCCCCCCCCCTACACTGCAGCAGGGGCCTGTATGACATTTCCCAAGCAGCTGGGGTGAGAGTTCACCAGCAGACAACGAGTCTGAGAGAAGCGACAAGAAGGTAGGGGAGGCTGGAGGACCGCGGCGGAAAAGGTGCGCCAGCCTGGCAGACACCGGCGCGCGGGGCGGAAAGCGCGCGCGCCGCGGAGCCCAGCGCTTCTGCGGGCTGCGTCTGGACGCTTGGTCGGACAGATTGCTGCAAAAACAATCAATAATGCAACGGTGATATTAGACTGCAGCAGAAGCTTTTAGCAGTTCCTGAAAATGTACTCGTGTTATCTGAGTTTGACGCAGTCCCTGTTCGTTTAGCGGTCTGTTTGCGGAGCTCTCAGCCACGCGGGGCTTCGTTTGCAGTTTCCCACATCATAAAAACGAAAGGATGATTCCCACTTTTATATTACTATGGTCAGCATAAATATATATATATATATATAAGCGGGTGGCTGACATGACGTAGCACTAAGACATATATTTTTTTTTTTTATTTCTCCGCCTTTTCATTCGCTGTTGGACAATCTTTTATTGTTTATAACAGTTTCACCCTGGGTCTGAGGTGACAAATCCAGTTTATGATCACAACTGCAATTGGATAGAATCATCATCATCATCAGTCAGAGAAAGGATGCTACACACAAGGGGGGGGGCAGAATTATTACAAAGAACAAGATGTTTAAAAAGTTGTGTAACTAAAGTCTCTGCGGCCACAATAGAAAGTGTAAACATATTTTGTTGCGTGTAAGTGGACTATCTTGCTCCGAACTTTAGCAGGCACGAAAACGACATGGTCCAACACCTGTTGGGCCAGAAAACACGGTAACCATAGCGAGACTGCGCGACCTTTGGACCGAAGCTGCGTCCTGGCGCTTTACAGCGCCTTTATGGGGCTACCGTAATCACCCCGGGCGCACAGCCTCGCCGCGGACGCGCTGCGGAGTGCGGCTGCGCCTCTGCGCGCCTCGCGGGGTATTACGGTAACTGCTGCACGTCGGCCGCGGACGCGAAGAGGAAGCGTTTTCTATCCGCGCTGGGTGGATTTAATTACGGTCAGGAGCGATAAATGTCCTCTGGTTTTCTGGAGATCTCAGCCGGGAGCACTTTGACGCGGTACGTGTGCACGTCGCCGGGGAAAGGCTGCGTTTCCGCTGCTACGCTGAGATGTAAACAATGAGGGGTCAAACTTGAGTCACGTGTTGTCAGAGATGGGGAATGGAACATTATTGTATGCTTGTTTCGTTTTTCACCTTGGTGGAGTCAGAAGTTGCGGGGTCAGAAATAACCTGAAGGGCACCACCGCGCATGGTGCGTTCACTGCTCACGGAGTTCAGGAAGCCAGATCAAGATGGGTTTTGCCACTACATTTCTGGAAACTATTGGTATTTTTATTGCGGGGGGAGATGATCCCGTGCATAAACTCACATATTTGTGAAGCTAGTTCTTTACACCCACACACTCCAGTGTGTGTGTGTGTGTGTGTGTGTGTGTGTTTGTGCGTACGTGGTTATGCAGGGCGAGTCACGAGAGTGTGTTGCTGGTCGCACTGATAAGACAGCCCTGCCCGTTGAGCCAGCACCTATCACAGCGCCCATCATTCCCACATCGCCTACTTTCACAAGCAGCGGTCGGCACAGAGCAGCCTGGGCCCAGCGGAGGTACGTAACAGGTCTCCTCCTGGTTTGAAGGGCAGCAACCCTAAAAAAAAAAGAAGGGAACAATGATTTCAGGATAAAGGAATAGAAGGCTAACGGTGCTGTGCTGCTGGGTCTGCAGCCAGAGGCTGACATCTTCCCTCTTTTACATAAATTTGTTTTACGACTGTGTGAAAGCCAGGTTCTGGGTGTTTGGACGAAGGTCCTGGGCAGGGAGGGCACGCTCCTTCTGCGTCCTTTTGTTTATCTGATTCAACTGCAGATGATCCAGAAGTACAACAAATGCAGCTTTGGAAGCTGAGGGAACCCAGCTTGTTCCTGACCTTTGTGAGAACTCGTGAAGCCCTAAATTCACGAATCCTAATAAATTTGTTTCCGTGCCTTCGTTAAAACCGGAAATTCCTGCTTATTCTCGTTCAGTTTCAGCTGTCTTGCAGGTTAATATTCAGCTGCCTTCTCCCAGCTTGGATCACAGTCTTCATGCAGGGACGGTTCTCCAGCATTTGTACCGGCTGGAGCTGGGTTTGGTTTGGAACAGCTCTGATATCTGCCGGCCCTGCCTGCGGGCGCTCTCCTCTCAGATCATGTGGACCATGCTTGGAATGACCACCCTGCCTCATATCGGAGGGTTCCTCGGGGGTTTGATCACACGCAGCGAGGTAAAGACCTGGTACACCACCATACGCAAACCGTCATGGCGGCCGCCAAACGCAGCCTTTCCTGTCGTGTGGACCTGCCTGTACACAGGAATGGGGTAAGTGCAGACACCCTGCGTATGTGTGTGTGTGTGTGTGTGTGTGCGGTCTGATGATGCAGACGCTTGACCTTATGACCCTGTGAGCAGATATGGTTCCTACCTGGTCTATAAGGAGCTGGGCGGATTGACTGAGGATGCCGTAGTTCCACTGGGACTTTACGGGCTGCAGCTGGCTCTCAACTGGGCCTGGACCCCCATCTTCTTCGGTGCACACAAGCTAAAATGGGTACCGTATACGCGACACTCATTCCTGTAGTCGTGCCGTTGCGAGGATTGTGTTCATTTCACGCTCTTTTTGCCCGACTTAGGCACTGGTTGAGATCGTCTTTCTCACCGGGACTGTCGGCGCCACCATGGTCTCCTGGTATCCCATCAGCCGCACCGCGACGCTGCTGCTGGCGCCGTACCTGTCCTGGCTGTGCCTCGCCACCGCTCTCAACTACTGCATCTGGAGAGACAACCCCGAGAAAAAGGACAACTGAAGAGCATATCCGTGGCCTCCCTGGAAAATGACCAACAGCTTATCAAAGCTGAATTACTGAAAACATAGTGAAAAATGTGCAGAATTTGTAATAAAGTCGTGATTGGATACTTAACATGTGAATCATCACCTTTATATTTTGTAAGACAATTACGTGACACCTTATATAAAGTTGATCTGTACAGCTACAGATTGTGTGGTTATTCATATATCTAAAAAAATACATTTCTAATTATTTAGTCCTATTAAGTTTTGTTATTTAAATGTATTTTTTATGTAACTATATAAGTTACAAACGTGGAAAAAGTCTTCCAGATTAAGGTCCGACATCTAGCGCCATCTAGCGGTGCCGTGGGGGATTGCAGGATCTCCCCCCAAAAACAGCGGACGAGCAAAGACTCTGCGGGGCTCTAGAAAAATGTCAACTCCATCCTGTCACCGAAGCTCGCCCTCGATCTACCCTCGATCTACCACCACACTGGAGGCTTTGGGTTTGACGTAAGTCCGACTATTGAATTCCAGCTGGTGCAACATTCTCGTTTCCCTCGTCATGAGGGTGAGATGAGGGTGAGATGAGGGTGAGATGAGGGTGAGACTCTGTCACGCATCCTCAGCATCGGCCTGTGGAGCACAAAGACCGACTTAAAGGAATGTCAAAGACTTCAGTCACGCCCCGTAAACAAATATGGCCTCAAAAACCTTCCCCTCGACCGTGCGTACGTGCGTGCGTGTGAGGGCCGGGCAGCTGTTTTCCACGGAGCATGAAAAAGAGAAATATTCTGGGGGGAGGGAGAGTGTGCGTGTGCGTGTGCGTTTTGCAGTAGGAGTGGTCTGCAAACGTTGTTTGGGCTTGTGAGCTGACGAAAAAGGAGGGGCAGCCTCCGGAACCAGTCGGGACTCCTGACGAGAACCAGCTGCAGCTGAAGCTCTGAGCTCTGTTCTTCTGTGGATTGGCCACACTGACAGACGTGCACGGAGAGGAGAGAGAGCTGTTTGATGAACGTGTGAGAAACCGCTTAGATTGGTTCGTTTGAAGCCTCAAAACTGACAAGGACCTCTGTGTGTGTGTGTGTGTGTGTATGTGAGTGAGATTGCCTCTGTGAATCTGTATCAACATACAGCTGCATGTCACCAACCCACTTTATTTTTTTAAAACTGCATCAGCATTTGATTTTAGAACAAATAACCCTCTCAAAAATACATTGTCTTACTTGTTTTTTTTCCCTTCCAGAAAATGTGGACCATGCTTGGCATCACCAGCCTGCCTTTAATTGGCGGGGGCCTTGCCCGCTACGCTGTACGCCACGAGGTGAGCGACTGGTACCCTACTCTGAAGAAACCCTGGTGGCAACCGCCGCCTCAGGCCTTCCCCTACGTGTGGACCTCTCTGTACACCGCAATGGGGTAATCGTGCTTCATCGTGCCCTTTTTTAGTTTGAATCTGTGACATCTCAGTGACCTTGACCTTGATATGCAGGTATGGCTCCTACCTGGTGTACGAGGAGCTGGGAGGGTTCACCGAGGATGCCGTAGTTCCGCTGGGACTCTATGGGCTGCAGCTCGCTCTCAACTGGTCGTGGCCTCTTCTCTTCTTCGGGGCACACAAACTAAAATGGGTACTTCATTTGTGCACTTGCAACAGTGGTGGATGATGCAGCAGCCTGACACCCTGTCTTTGCCCATCGCAGGCATTCGTGGACGTTATCCTGGTCGCTGTGACCGCCGTCGCCACCATGGTTTCGTGGTATCCCATCAGTCGCACCGCGCTCCTGCTGATGGTGCCCTACGTGTCCTGGCTGGGCATTCTCACCTCGCTGAACTACTGCATCTGGAGAGACAACCCCGAGAAAAAGAACAAGTAGCAAGACTTCTATGTTAATGATGTTCGGATCATTAAGAACTGCAGTGCCACAGGTCTTCCACCAGATGGCAGTAAATCGCCTTTTGAACGGAGGACAAATACAGGCGCGTTGTTACAGGCCGGGCGTTATTGCGCCACCTACAGGACGGGAGTGTAAGCGTCACAAATAAAAACAAATACAAACAAACGCTCTTCAGGTGAATGGTACAACTGCTTACAAAGAAGGTAACAACTATCTTTATTTCTGTACATGCAATAAGGTCAAGAGCACACAAAGTTATTTTTCTGTAGCTTTCTCCGGAACGTCATCCGAAGATTTGGAGAACCTTTCCATTATTGTCTTCCACAAACCCTTTTTTTCTTCATCCATCTGTTGGACACTCCCTAGAATGGAAATTTTAAAAAGTTAACAAATAAATGTGTTTTCTACATTGTCCAGAAATATAACCGACCATCCATACCTGATAGGAGTACTTTACACTCTTCCACTGTAACTCCGGTGAAACTTGTGTCTCTCACACGAGGAAACTGGACATGGACACACACATGTTGGCATAACAAGTTACGCAAACTTTAAGGTTAGCCGCTTGTCAACTTAAAAAGAAGAAGAAATGGTACAAGGAACGACTATGGCTGTATTTCTGCAAACAGGTGGAAGGACTGACCCGTTGTCTGTATACACTGCTATTAATGCGGGCTAAACTTTCATACATCTGGTCGCACTTCTCCGGATCAGAGATCTGATGGGGAAAAGGGAAATATTGTCACATTTTACCAACAATTCAAATACCAGCATCGGCACTTATAGCGTGTGCTCTTCTACAGCGACATATATTTATCAGGATATCAATCCAGCAACAGATACATTAAAGGGTGACATTTGGACAGCTGCCGTCTTTTTAAAACATATTATCCTCAAAGGAAATGTCATTGATGGGGATTCCAGAAGAGATAAGGTCAGCACCGAGCTAGCTTAGTGCTAAAGCGTGTGTAACAAAGCACCGGCTCACCTGTGTGTTTTCGCCCTCACGGAAGGCTGAAGCCACTCGTTGCCGCAAAAATGTTCCCAAATCACGACCTTTCTTGTAGTCGTCCCGCGGCCATTCTTCACAAAGTTTCAAGAACCGTCGATACCTGGTGGCCGACATGTTTACGTTTATTCGGGTGATGTAAGCGTGGGTAAAGTTTGACCTTTATCGCGCACCGTATTTGTGTTTCATCTAAACCCTTCCCCATTTTGTGGTTCCCCTGTTGCGGCTGCTGTTGCTACACCGCGTACAAGTAAAATGAGCGGATCAAACGTCAAAAAAGGTTCGTCTGGCGTGGCGGAATGGGTCAGATCGGCTTGTCGGTTTGCATCAGATAGAAACGACTTCAGAAGGTGAGTTTCTAAAAGGAAAATAATGCGCAAGGCGGCTGAAATGCTCCGTCCTTAGCGTTGGGGCTAGTCACGGTGTCGACGCACGTTGCGACCGATCAATTTGTCCTTGTTCTAATTTGCTGAATGTTAAAATCGTGGTCGCTCTATATTTTGTCACCAGCTAATGAGCTTTTATTTGGAAACTGATTCTAGGTATTTAAAAAACTTTAGTTGGATATAAGTTTTTTAGTTTGAATTTGTCACCATTAGTAATGCTGTTTATGATGTAGTGACTGCCGATAATAACAATCTGCTTCATTTGCTCTGTTTTTACTCTGTCATGTCTTCAGGAATCTTCTGGTCAACCTGGGCCTGTTTGCTGCTGGTGTCTGGGTGGCAAGAAATCTTTCCGATTTTGATTTGATGTCTCCACAGCCTGTGACATAACAACGGTCAACGACCAACATCAGGATGACGGTGAGCTCATCTTTATGCTAAATCCTTACATTTCTCCACAGACAAAGTGCCCTTATCTATTAAAGAACTTAAGAACCTTTGTCATGTATAATTTTTAATTGTCTTTTAGGTGTCTTGGACCAACAAGAAGAAAACCCTCTATGACAAGTTAGACTCTGATGATGAATCATCCTGTTGACCTGAAATAAGTTGTGTGTTCTCACAAAGAATAACTTTTATTTATATTCATACCACGTTGGATTTTTTTTTTTTTTTTTTTCTTATTTACAGTAAAGAAAGGTTTAGAAGTACACGTGTTACAGTTCTGACACGGAATCACAGTTTAATTCGACAAGTATCTGATCTCTAGATGCTGTTGTGGTGAATTGGAACTCTCAGACTGTGTGTTTGATGTCTTCAGCCATGTCCACACAGGATGAGTTTGTTGCTGCGGCTCGCAAGTGTTTGTCTGTAGGTAGAAAACGTCTGTCTGTCCCCCAGAGTCTGGACTTGGCTGCTCAGGTCACAGCTGTGAGTTTGGGGCTGAAACCGGCGTTGCTGTACGATAGCAACGGCGCGGGCTCGGACCAGGTGCAGCAGTATCTGAGCTGCCTGCGTTCTCGCCGGCTCCTGCCTGAACCTCTTTCCGTGTTGGATTTAAACGGAAACGCTGTCATCGCTAACCCAAATTTAGCCAGATCAAACGTAGAGAGAGCGCTCGGCGATGGCGGGGCAGCTGTGATCGATGTGCGCCACTTCCTGGAAAGACCCGCCGTGGTTGACCGTCACACCGGGGCGGTCAAAAACACGACGAGAGAGTTACTGCTGCTCCTCAGGGAGTTTGAACAGCTGAGGGATGACAGACCTCTGTATGCTGGGAAAACGGAGCACTGGAACCTGTGCACGGCGTTTGGGCTGTTATTGGGCTACCCAGTTACTTACTGGTTTGATCAGACCAGTAGCTTTGAGAACTGTCTGGCTATGACCCCTCTGGTGGTGAACGACTGCGGCAGCTTTGTGGCAGCAGGAAACATCTGGTTACAGATGTCGTCTGTACTCCTTCAGTCTTCCGGCTGCTCTTCTTCAGGAGACGCAACCCGTCCTGGAAAACTGGAGGTGTGGTTTGGAAGAACGATTTCAGCAGCAGAACGTCCTCCAGGACCTTCTAGTTGGCCAGAAGACCGTCACTCTGCCATCAGTCTGTTTGTGAGACCCTTTACCTCTACAATAAAAACCCCTTGTTTTACTGGACTCTCCCTGAAGTTGATGCCTGTTTTTGTTCCTCCAACATTAAAATGGTATTAGTTTAAAATAAAATCAATTAGAAAAACCATTTTTGCAAACATTTATTAGGTTGTTTGTGGTACTTTTACTGTTCGAAGACCATTTTTAACCATACTTTGAATAAAAATTTTCATCAGTTTAGTCTTTGCAGCCTTGTTTCGGTGCACCATTTGCAGATAGAACAATTAAAATGTACCACGCTGAGGTAGAGCTGACGCGTTCTTGACCGGCATTTCATCATCTGTGGAAGGTCACTCCCATCATGTAGTTGTGCTACTATTTCCTGATGAACTATTCCCTGTGGAATATTCCGTTTGGGATCTTTAAAAATGTCAGATTGCACCTTGGATGTAGAAGAAGCCACCGGCGCATCCGTGAGCGTCAGGAGGGCTGGATGAGCGGCAGCACTTCTCCACAGCGGCCGCTCACTTTGACCTCTGCCAGATGGTCTGCTCTGGTTGGTCCAATGTTCAGGATGGCGATCGGCAGTTTCCTCTCGCTCGCTGCCAATAAAAACCTGTATCCGGAATACACCTTTGGAACAACAGAGAGGGAATTAGAAAGAGGGCAAGAAAGAATTTTAAAGATTCTTTTACACGAAGGGTACCTGCAACGATGAGCCTGCGACGAGCACTGCATCGGACTCTGCCAGGCGCTCCTGCACAAACTGAACCGTTGCTTTGCTCACGGTGTCTCCAAAGAAGGTGACCTCTGGCTTCAGGGTCCCCCCACAGGCCTCACAGGGGGGGACTCTGAAGTGGAGGACCTGCTCATCCTCCAGGAACACATCCCCGTCGGGGGCCACCACGCCGGCCTGAGCCTTCCAGCCCGGGTTTAACGCCACAAACCGGTCCTGGAGCTTCTTCCTCGCTGAGATAGCACCACAATCAAGACAGACCACCCTGCACACAGAGCAGTGTTCACTTTCGTCGCTCAGCAGATTTAGAGCCTGATAATGGCTGGTAATGGGACGATTCCGCACCTGTGGGCGCAGCCATGGAGCTCGGTCACCCCCTTATGGCCAGCTTTGGAATGAAGAGCATCCACATTCTGTGTGACCAGCCAGTGCAGCTTGCCTGTGTCCTCCCACCGCTGCAGGGCCCTGTGTGCCGCGTTTGGCTCAAAGGAGGAGAACTGCGGCCAGCCCACGAAGTTCCGGGCCCAGTAGCGCTGGCGAGCCCGGGCGCTGCGGACGAACTCGGCGTGCTGCATGGGCCGCCTGTCGGTGCGGGCGTACAAGCCGACCCCCTCGGAGCGGTAGTCGGGTATTCCGGACTCCGTGGACACTCCTGCTCCACCAACGACGAACAGGCGTCTCGCCGTGGACACAAAGCCCTGCAGCCGCTGCAGGCAGCGGGCATCGATGGTGCTGGACACCGGGACGAAAGCCGAGACAGGGGCCGTGGACGCGCTCCGAGGAAACGTCCACCGTGCTAGTGTCATCTACAGAAACAGGATATCACGATACATTTACTAAAATGTATTTAATTATGACTTCCACTCCTGATGGTGTAATGTTTAAGTCCAGACAATAAACAATAAAAGTTGCCAGGTGTTGTAAAGTTTCACGAGCTCGGTCCAGTTCTCAACCATCATATATATACATGTCTAAATTCACAACGGTATTATTGTCCTTATTTATAAAAATACTAAAAGCGAGATAGCGAAGGTGCAGAACAAAAGATTACACAAACTGCCGGTCAGAATGTTTACGCGCTGCAGTACAGGACTTTCAATGTGACAGTAGACAGTTAGCTCGCTAATTCTTGTTAGAGACGTGAGGCAATAACTTTACCTTATTTTGTTGACGTCCACAGTTTTCGAGAAGTGTGAGGATCTGAAAACAGTGTTTATGGGTTAAATATTTCGAGGCAGTCAATAGTTCAATAAGAAAACCAAGTAAACAGGCTCAGGTGACATGGGAACACCGATTCCAGGGACAGCAACCGGAAAGACCACATTTAACGTAACACCAACTCAAGCTCGCTTTGAATCCTGGGAGTTGTAGTCAACGATGCTAGACTTTCAAAAGATCTGCGTTTATTCTCCAGTATATTATCCTGACAAATATATACAAAATTATTTCACTGAAAAGTTACCAAGAGCAACTCCTTCATAAAGCACAGTATCCTAAAGGAAACTGGTAAATTAATCCGTAAATCACAATTTGTGACTTTATGTGTAATTCACCTTTTCAAAACAAAACTACACGTACACTTTGAGTGTTTAAAATGAAGTTTCATTAACACTTTGCAATATGAAATGAAATTATGTAGTATTATATTGGAATAAAAACATGCAGTAATCCTCACTACGTTGAGATGCGATTAAAGATGGAAAGTAAGGTAAAGATTTGAACCTCTGTTTTTCACAGATGACACAGATGATGGTTTCCAAACCTCAGATCTGGATAAATTAGATTTGTAGATGCATAGATGAAAAGGTTTCCTTGTGTGTATCTATTAAAATACGCTGCACACATCCTGGTTACAAAAGTCCAAGATTTCTGTTGCCAAAAAAAAAAGATACAGACATTAAAATTATTATGAATGAAAAATACATTACTTTTTTTGTATTAAAAAAAAAAAAAAAGTCTTTGCTCGTAGTCCTACCAGAACGTGTGCAATTGAAGACAGCTTCTGCATAGCGATAAAACCCCTCTCCGAGGATAGAGCGGTAGTCCACATGGCTTGTGTGCACCAAACACTGAGTCGCGTCTTTGAACAGCAAATCGCTTTCTCCATATTGTTGAGACTCAAAGAGCCTGAATTCTAAGTTTGGGTTTGATGCCAAAGTTTCCTACAAGGTTCAATAAAATCAAATAAAAAATAGTTTTAATTTAGGTAAACACATTTTGTTTAACATCTTGTCCCCAATGGTTGTTTTGCTGATGCCAAGGGGAAACACCGGTTGAAAAAGAAAAGCCACTAATAATAATTAAAACATGAAAAAGATTATAACAGTGTAATGACATAAGCTGACCTGTGACCTCATGAGGAACTCATACACCCGCGCTGTGAGAACAGGGTGCGTCATGATGGTGTTTGGTGGGATCGCTCCAAGGTTACAGCTCTCCCACTCTGACAGCGCAGCCCGACGACCATCAGCACACAGCAGCTCAAAGTCCGTTGACATCCAGCCCTCTGCCCAACCGGAGGAGTTTAAACCTGAGGACCAACATTAGGGAAGCCTAATATTACACTCTAGTACCTGTTTGCTGAGTTTATGTGTTCCTTTCAAAACATTCTTTGAAAAATCTTACTGAGGATGTTGCTCTGAATGCTGTGATGCTCAATGAAAGCCACATCACCGAAGCTTTTACCGCTGACGTCTCCAACCAGACACCTGCAAAAATAACGCCATCATAGCCTTGGTTTTCTTTCTTTTGTTCTACAGAAAAATACAAGGAAAGCCCTAGAGCATAAAAATAAAAAACTCTGTAAACCTCAACGCTCCCATGTTTCCATAGTAACGCTCATTGTGGTTGTCGGTGCAGCGTTTGGTGGCAGCCTCTCCAGTTCCTCCCAAACACACTTTACACAGATTCCCCTGAGAGCCGGGGAGACAGCCTTTCCAAAACACCCCGTTATACACTAAGAGCACAAGAAAGAGATGCAGGATGGTCCTAGCTTGTCCCACCAGTGTAGAAGGGTTTCAACTCTGGAAGGTGACGTCCATGTGGTCGCTTCAGGGCTCTACCTTGGTTGGGGTCACATGGTGAGCTGCTATTTAGCTCCTTGTCCAGCATGTATCTGTAAGGCAGCAGCCAGCCCGCTGGGCTGTACATGTAGCTGTGGCAGGAGCGGCGACTGTGCAGGCTCCCGAGGAGCATGTTTTTGCTGGAAGTCTTTGCCACGGCGACGCCGACCACTGATGGAAACGCTGATGACGCAGACAGAGACAGCTTTACTGGGAAAAGAATAATAATTTACCATGTCATCTGTTGCTGCAGGGTCTTACCATCAGAATCTATGGGGGATAATCCTTTCATCTGCGCACAATTTTTCCCTGTAAATCAGCAAATAAGAACTAATTTTACACTTGATCACCTAGATTATTATATATATTAACAGTTTATAAGTAAAAAGTGTGGATAAATGATAATCTGCAGTCTCACCACTAGATACTTTATAAAAGAACTACATAAAAATGCTTCAATTTCCCATACCATAATATTCAGTGACGACAGGAACAAGGCCACATTTCCCTGCGATGAAAGTGTGTGTCGCGTCCAGCGACACAGCGTCCACCTCATCCTTCTGTGACATCAGTTTTGGTGAGCATGTGAGCAAGTAAGCATTTAATTGTGGTTGAGTGTGATCAGAGCTGCCACCAGCCAGACAAACTCTGCAATGTGATTGAAACACCTCACCTTTATTTTCATGATGCAGTCGCGCACAGAGAGCCCTCGAATACACACCAGTGGGCCCGAGTTTATGTTAAGAGCCCACTGCTCACATTTATTCTGCTCTGCTTGGCTGATACAGCACCATCGCATGACGCTGTCCTCCAGTGAACTTCCTGTAAAGACACCTTCAGTCAGCTTCAAACAGGGGGGACCAAAGCCACACAGCTGCACTGTTCTTGGTGTAAAAATTAACAACCACACACCAACGATGGTCAGCACCTTCATGCCTGAGGCTTTTCAGCAGGGCTACATAATCCTGCCCCACCACCTGACTGACGTCCACGTTCTCTGGCAGAACAAACAGTCTGTCTGTCGCGTCTCTGAACAGAAGGTCTTTCTTTCCAAACAGAGCCGACTCAAAGAGCTGGAAGCGCTGCACCTCCTGTCCTTTTCTTCCAAAGAGCATCTGAACAACAATGGACAATGTTTAAGAAAAAAAAAAAGAGACAATAACAGGGATCAAAACGGAATCTGTGAAAGATGAACAAACGTAAAGAGGTACCTGAACTGTTGATAGAAACTTTTGGGAAACCTTACGGAAATTGCGTCTGGTGACTGTGGCAGCCCCCGGACCACGGCCCAGATTGCAGCTTCTGTAATGGCTGAGAGGCGCTTGTGTACCATCAGCACACAGTAAGCTCAACTCATCTCTGAAACTGCCTGAGAGAGAAGAAAAGCCAGGAACAAAAGCATTTTCAGCAGGCTGGTAGAAACAATAAAGGTTTGTTTGATTATGTACTGACATTTCGTGCAATATTATCTTCGTTGAATAAGAACTACCAGAAAAAATGAAATTCCAGGCAGAAATGGCTGCAATCAAGACATTTTATCTCCATTTATTTACTGTACATTAGTTTCTCTCTTCTTTTTATTTCTGAATAAATGCTACTGCATTTGTATATTTTTTATGTGTAAGTTTATATTTTTATGACAAATTCTAATGATTAAAAGGGGAACAATTTAAGCCCATAAAGAAGGCATAAAGACACGAGGGATCTGTGCAACAAAGGTCCACCCATGTCACGCCACTAAAATATACCAGAAGATTAGCAAAAAGAAGGTTTACCCTCAATACTTTCCAGGACTAAATGGTCCACAAATGCAACATCTGCAGCTCCACTCCTGAGACATCTGTTAAACAATAAGAGCAATAAAATCTCTGTTGTTAAGGGTTTTCAAACCCAAATGTGCACTATTAGTTGCCCCTGACCTGAGGGCCCCTTGGCTGCTGTAGAAAGGCTCGCTGTGAGACGTTTCGCAGTGGTAATTCTTCTGGAGACTGTAGGACTTTTCACCCTGGCACAGAGCGCACAGTGATGGTGCCAGGGCAGCGGCACCAGGAACGCAGCTGGCTCTAAAAAAACGACTGACGTCTGCCCAAGAGGATAAACACGGAACGAACTGAAGACTCGCAGATCCTTAAATCTCAAAGAAAACATAAATACAAACATAGGGGATTCCAATGTTGCTACCGTGACTCAACGGCTGCTGCTTTGACCAGCTCAGGTAGTTGCGGGACAGCAGGAAGCCCAGCGGAAGATTCCAGCCGGCGGTCCATCGAATGCCGCTGTGACAGCTCCTCAGGCCCTGCAGGGAGCTGATGTCCAAACTGCTGTTCTTCACCACCGCCACAGACAGAAGGCAGCCCCCTGTGCACACGTACACACGCACGGTCAGACAGTGGTGCAAAGGGAAGAGGCTGAAGGTTCCGCTGTGAAGGGATTCGAAACTCACCATCACTGTATATCTCCTTGGCAACAGCAACAAGACCAAACCGCCTGACAGAATAAACTTCTCCTGCATCTAATGTCACAAGGTCAGCACGGCTGGCCTGAAATTACAGTTTGAAAGGTCTCAACAGACACCAGATTTTAACGTGACAAAATATACAAAAAAGAGGATTAATAAATATTTTCTATTTACAGATGTAAAAGCCTGCCAAGCCTCCAAACAGCTGGTTTTTTAAACACGTTATCAGGGCGAGATAAACTCATGAATCAGGTCGGTATAAGTCAGAGTAGGCCTAATGCCGAAAGGCAACAAACACAACATTTTAATATAAAAATAAAGATTGATTTTTATCTTACTCAACAGTCTCTGTTAATCTCTATGAATCTGATTTATCTTCTCACCAATTCCCCGAGAAATATTTTTGCCTTGATGATAAAATATTGTACATGTGAAAACACAAAAAAGGCAAACCATTTATCTATCTAACAAACATTCCCAGAATTTTTAGTAAGACTCACACTAATCCTGTTGATGCAGTCAATCGTGCTGGATGCTCTTACACACGAGAGTCGTGCGAAGGCCGTGACAGCAGCTGGCGGCAGCACCGTCACCAGACTTTTAGCTAATTCTGCACATTTCCTCTGCTCAGGGTCTGACAGCGTGCACCATCGTATCTTCTTGGCTAACAGAGAATTGTTCAAGCAGATTATAATAAACCTTTTTTTATGATTAATTTTTAATTTACTTTTGGGTAAACAAATACATAAAAAGATTTATAACTATTATTTAATCACAAAAACCAACATAAAATAAACAACAAAGAATAATAGCAAATTGTACAAACTTTCAAAGTTAAAAACCTTACCCCTGCTGTAGCTGACAAAGATGAAAACAATAAAAAAGGCATAAATTCTTCTCATTTTGGCCCGGCGTGGTTCGGATTTGTGGTAGCTTTTTGCAAAACCGAGCTGTTGTGTCTAATCTACCCGTTACCTCCGGTTAAGAGACAACCGCTAGAAATGGATAATTTCTTAAAAAAAATAAAAAACTGTTACATAAGCAATTCCTCTGTCACATGGATGACCCCTTGCCAACATCTTGTTTTTACGGGTGTTGAAAGGCTGCGAGTAATTTTTTTCTGGTGTTTTGTTTTGTTTTGTTTTGTTTTGTTTTGTTTTGTTTTTGCGAGGGGAGGGTCTACATACTAAATGCAAACGAGCCTTGAGGCCAGTTCATCTTTCTTCTTCATGGTGCTGTAATTGTGTCCAAAGCTGATGAACTGAGGTCCAAACGGGCCCAAACAGTAGCAGGAACATTTAGTGGGGAGCCGTCAGCACAGAGTGACAGGTGAGCGCCGCCTGTAAACGCTGGATCCTCTCTGCATATAGCAACATCTTTGGTTTTTGCTTTGCCAGCTCAGTGGACAGCCTGTCGATGCGTCCCTCCAGCTGTCAACAGCCACAAAAGCAGATGCAAAAGCCAGTGAGAAGACAGCTCATTTACCTGTCAACACCGCAGGTAACATGCAGGTAATCGTTGAGCATCGTGCAAGCATGATCGGACATGTGGCAAATACACACATGACCCCTGTCACGTGTGATTGGTGTTTTTACAATGTGACTTCTGATGAAGGTCTTAAAAACGACATAACCATTAAAATCACCAACACCTCAAAAAACTGTTTCAACAGTTAAAAAACTTAATGCGGCTTTTCAACTTGATATTTTTGTGTTAATCTGATAAACTTAAATTACTTTGTGCTGCACATTTAATTACTGACCACTGTTGCTGGAGAAAAACATTGTGTAAATTTTGTTCACCCAAACAAATCTCCAAGTTCTTTACTTCATTGAAACAGAATAGTCCGTAATCTTTTGGCCTTCATCCCCAATTGTCTGGTTTTCAATGAGGAAAAAGTCTCACCTCCTTTATCTCCTGACGAACAGTATTTTTCTCTGATTGGTCATCTCGCCCGCTGGTCTGTATCCAACTCTGTAAAACCTCCCTCAGTTTTTTCCAAGTTCTGAGTTACCACACCGATAATTTATGGGTGAACATTCAGGATGCCTTTGTATCTTTCACTTCTTACCGAAGCTGCCTCCTGTTCTGCTGGTATGAGTTCATGTCCTGCTGGATCCTGAGTAGTTCTTTGGTCAGAGAAGAAGCTGAATCTACTCTATTAGTTTGTTTGCCAGATTCTCCCACAAGCACATCTGAGCGTAGACCAAAAATCATGACATGGATAAATAAGAACCTAATAATAAAATACATATAGTAAGAATTGTGCTACTACCATACCTGAATAAACGGGTGACTGTAGCAAACTGGAAGCGCTACTCTCTCCCAACTGGACAGAAAAAAACAAAAAAGATGTTATGCCCCTTAAAGAATTTACATCAAAATTCATGTTTGATTAATAACCATCACCAGTAGATCAGCTGTGCTGCTGTTAAGGGACAACACTGGTTCAGGAGCAGCTGCGGTGTCAGTGACGGCTAACTGTTTGTGCAGGCTAAAAACAAGGAAGAGCACATTAGTTCTATTTAGAACACCGTACTAAATATGAATGATACTAGCAGTAAAGGGGCATTTATACTTTGCCAGTGGAGACTCAAGTAGACCCCGAGGCCGACGTGGTTGACGCCGATGCGTACGGTTGGCGAGTCTGCAAACAAGCACAATCGGTACTGAGGGAAGTGCATGGTTGCTAAGCACATTTACACTCAGGTGAAAGCCTGTATGGTTCTCAGACTTACAACTTTCTGAGCTCTTCACTGTTATCATCCTCTTCCACTGAGTCAGGAGAAGGAACCACTGTCAGCTTAGGCGTTGTACACCTGAAAGTCACGCTCTTTTTCTTCTGTGGGCCCTCTTTGAGCTCTCGTTCTGTGTGTGGTTTACCAAGTGCCTTCTGCTTCCAGTGGAGAGCACAGCTCCTGACCACCCCGTGTACACGTTGTGATCTCTTCGGCATCCAGAAAGTCCCCTGTTTAAAAGTGTTATGTATGAAACACAAATACAAACTGCATTGGTACAGATGAAAGAAAAGTACATGAAACAACATCTAAAGGTGTGTTGTATTAGTGTCCAAGACACCAAGTGATAGTAAATATCATAAGTATTTCTAACCATTATTTCTTTAAACTGACTAATCCCAGTGGGACTCACTTGCTCTTGGCTGTCTTCAGCTGGGCATGCTTTGAGGTCCTTCGTGTTTGCAGCAGAGGTGAGACAACTCTTTAAATCTTTCTTCGGTGGTTCATCTCTGTCCACCTGTGCAGCTCCAGCCGCCTGTTCTTGTTTTTTATGCTGTTCTGTGACCCACCACCTCCATCCATATAACACCTGCAGCATTTTCACAATACTAAACCAGAATATCACGAAATAATAAACACTGAAACTACAACGAAATGAGCAAGAACTCTGCGGCTTCTAATCAAGCACCTTTTTTTGAAGTAAAAACAATATGCAAACAACTGATACCTTGGCCTGAAGAGTGAGGGACCAGTGCCAGAGTGCACGTTCTCTCAGCTCAGCCTCTCTCCTTCTGTGCTGTAGCTTTGAACAAAAAAAAAGGAAAATCAGCTTCAAGTCAACTAAATCAAACCACGTGTCAGTTCAACAGTCCATATTTGTTATCAGTCTCTCTTCTCTATTTATTCTTTTTAAAAATCTTTATCATTTCCTTTGCTTGTTTAAAACTTGCATTACCCAAATAAAAAAAAATGTTTTTGTGTTTTGGAATAATGCCTGGTAGATATTTTACAACTACTACAAAGCTTCTATTTAGCCTTTTACTGTTTAAGTGCCAGTCTACACAGCAACAAAACTATCGCTGTGTAAAATATATGTTTACAGACTTAAAAAGGTTAAAAAAAAGGATACCGTATTCAAACAAACCTTTACTTTCCACAGATCAAAGAATTTCTGGTACATCTTTAACCTCAGCAGGAATATTCCCTGCCGCTTCATCACCTATAAAATAATGACAATTGTCAAAACATGGGCTGGTAGGGGCACCTGAACAGATGCTAAGTAGCTAATTTACATTATTATTACATACATACATTTACAACCTTATTTTCATGGCACTGGTTGTGATGTTCATTCCATGCTTTCATTGCTTTGGTAAGGAGTTTGGACTCGTGGTGCCACCTTGCTCTTTCCATGTTTATCTTCTCCGTGCGAGCATGTGCAGCTTCCTTTCTCCATTGTCTGAAACACTGCAGCAGCCCTACTAACCACAGAGGAATATTAAAGTGTAGACACATCTTTAAAACCATGACATCTGAGACACAGCAGATGGGGTAAGAAGCTCCACTTCATCTGCCTAAAATAACCTGTTAATCTATGAATCTAATGTAAAAGACTATACAACCTTTGCTACAAAAATAAGAAAAACTAAAATCAGATGTCCTTAATATGAATGTTAAAAGAAGACATTTTGGCAAGGAAATGTTTGGTTTCTTGTGCATAACCACACTTCTTTTTCCAGAGCTGGCTAATGGGTATCAGCACTCCAGCTGAACAAAATGTTTTCATTTTATTCACACCAAAACGAATTCTGGTATACTGTACCTTGATTGGGAGACATTTGAAACCTGGTCAGTGGTTCCCTCTGCTGGCCATAAGCTGACACTGCAGACGGTGTCACATCTCTCCGGGCAATTAATGTCTTAGACTAAAAAAAAAGAAAATGAGTAAAGCCTTTATTAAAGTAGCAATAAAGATCATTTACAGAGGTTGTTTTACACAAGACATTCCATTCCATCAATGTCATTTTGACAGGGTGCGGTAGTTTTTTGTGTTCTTACAAGATGATAAAATGTCTCTTTTCAAAGTCACCTGTTCGCATTCATCCACAGCCCATTTTCTAACATGTGGGTCACTCTGAAAACAAGCCGGCTGCTCCTGATGTCTCCTGACAGGCAAAAAAAAAAAAAAGTTTAAAATTTTATGATCAAACAGAGGTTCACAAACCTCCTTTCAGAACTGTGTTTCACCTGTCTTGTATTTCAGTGTTGATGTCTTTCCACCATGGTTACTGTAGTGCAAGACAGTGTGTCCAGGTACATCTGGATGGAAGCAGTTTGTTTCACTTTGTTTTTTATCTTCCCTTTCCAGCATCTCCAGGCTCTCTGCAAGCGACTTTGTTCTTCATGCAAAACTGCCTGATGAAGTGATGATAATGCCTGACATAAATGACATGCAGGCAAAACTGTTTCATCTGAATTTTACCTACTAGTCGCTCTGACAGCATCTGATCCTTGTGCTTCTTTGTCTGAGCGCACCAGGTATAAAACACCCAAGTGCACAAGCGCTGCCTGTTAACACAATAGGCAAATCAATCACAGGCTTATCTAATTCTGGCATGTACAAATCAAGGATGTTGGCTTACTGATTATGAGTGTCTGCCTTATGTTTTCTCTGTTTTTGGAGCCTTCTTTGTAGAGTTAACTCAACCCAG
>CAAE01014979.1:1767026-1790201 GCA_000180735.1 Tetraodon nigroviridis
CAGGCAGAACCAGGCCAACGTACAGAGCTGACAGCAGACAGACCACCGCAAAAGGCACAAAGCAAAATGTGCTGAGCCCACTCTGGAAAAGAAAGGTGACATGATGAGTGTTAACCCTGGAACAGCCTGTTTGTCCTCCTTTTGTTTTCACTGAGTCATTTTCTGAGTTCTCACAGCTCTACACTATAATTAGTGTACAGTAATGCAATTGTACATCGTGTTTGTCTGCAGTATTATTTTTGCTGGTTCTTAAATCAAAAAAAAAAGACATTTTTTGGAAGTAATTCCAAACTGAACTGTCATGAGAAGGAAGGGGCGTGTTTGGCCAGTTGGGGGCGCTGTGATACCAGAGCCAAGACAGACCCTCGGTCAGGGGAGATGGAAATGACACTTTTTGTGGGGGTTTTTTTTGCAGAAAAATTATCAGTAAAGCACAACATGTTTTGATTATGTCCTTAGTGCTGCCTGGCCAATCCTGCAGCAGCCGGGTCTTCCCGTCACTTCGCTCACTGTGCAGCTTCAGCTCCATTAGAAACATTCCCCAAACGCTACTTTTTCATCCTGAGAAGTTCTTGTCCAGGGTCAGAGCTGGTAGAAAGAAATATTTGTTACACCTAATTTTGTTGCTTCACTTATCTTTCCTTTGTGGATTTAGAAACTGCGTGCATAACTAATTTAGCAACGCAGAGGTTGTTTTTTTTTTTTTAGGTGTTGACCATCAGTGGAAGGAACTGCACCCATCTTTTATCTGGTGACTCCGAACACTCTTGAAATAATTTAAAATGTTGCCTGAAAAATATTTCTGCCGGTCTGCATCAGAAAGATGGATAGATAGATAGATAGATAGATAGATAGTCTATTTGAATAATTTCAAAACAGTGAGAACTCTTTAGGAACATTCTGTACTTCAAAAATGGAACAATTAAATAGTTAATCAAGTTCCTCCGGATACTCAGTAATAGTGTAATTAAGAAAAAACAGTGACTTACCTTTTGTGCACCAGCATGCGTCATGTCAGCGAAGGTGGTGGTAAAATGTCTCTTTTTCCTCTCTTTGCAGGTAGGATCCTGCTCAGGCTCGTACACACGGATCAAGCGCGCACGCAAATACGCACGTTATTGGTTTGATGGCGACCTCTGGCGCGTCGGTTGAGAGTTTATAACGATAAACGCTACAAAAATGTTGGATTTATCTTTTGTTTTGCAAGTTTAGCGGATTCTCACTGCTCTAAACTAATGCACAGAATGCTGATGTGTGTCGTGTTTGATTCCAGTTCCATTCTGTTTTGGTTTTATTGTTGTTTTCAGCAATTTTCTAAAATCTACAACTAAATTTCCATTTTTAGAAGGAAAACTAAACTGGAGAAGTGGACGTGTTTGACCAGCGGGGGGCGCTGTGGGAACATCGAGGTCAGAGCCTTGGTCTGCGGCATTGATTCTCACACACACTACACACACACACACACACACACACACACACACACACACACACACACACACAGGAAAATCTGTTTCTAAAAAGCCACTTGTAAAATTAGTTTTTATAAAAAGGACGCTCATAAAAACTATTTAAAAAATTCAACCTTTGACGTTAAGAACACAACAGAGCTTTATTCAGTAGAATTGTTCTAAACTAGTAAATAATTGGACCAATCAGCTCCTCCCCCTTCTCCTCCCTCCTTGCTCTAATTGGCCAGGCTCTGACAGGATTACCTGACTTTCCTCAATTGAACACAGAAGTTAGACGCTCAGACGTCCGGAGACACTTTCTCCGCTCCATAGCGAGCGCTTGAAACCTCCAACTTTGCAGCGTGGATCTGTGTGTGTGTGTGTGTGTGTGTGTGAGCGGTAGATGAAATGTTGCCCATGTTGCCCAGCCTGCAGCCTCTCTCTGCAACATGCTTTAATTCGGGACGCACGGACGCGTGTGCGTGTCAGGGAGCGTCGGTTTGCTGAAGCGCGTCGCGACGATGACTCGGATTTTCTGGGACACTTTTTTCCTCATCAGCGGTGGGTTGAAGGTTTCATCTGCTTCAGAAAATGAGCCCTTTAAGAAGTCCCAGTTGCATCACAAAAAGACGTGTGGAATTTTTATTTAATGAAATCCTCTGATTGGATAGAACATCTGTTGTTTGTCTGTGCATGGCTGTTAATATATTTGCTGTTAAAATAATGGAGTACTGGCATTTGCAAGGGCATAGGTTCAATTTTCAGACATTTTTTAAGTAATATTTGGGGGAAAATGGTCTTTGCACCAGTTTGGGTGTTTTGTGTGATGACTAGTTGAGATTTTATGGATAAATGGACAACTGCACCTAAGGGGACATGTGCAAGCCAACCCTTTTTCCTGCTTTTTGCTTGTTGTGTGGGCGTTTACACTGGTCCCATCCTTCCAGCTGATGTTTGACCCCGTTGCTCCTGTGAGGTGTTTGGTTCCTCACCAGGCGCTGTGGTGACGCCAGACACCCGTTTATGTGAGAACGGCTGTGCGAGGCTAGTTTGCTTAGTTAGGTGACTCTTTCCCACCTGCAGGTTCCCTGTTCACGTTAGGAGCAGGGCCCAGCAACTCCACGGCTGTCAGAGCAACAAAAGCCTCGAGCGGCGACCCTGCGGCAGCAGCAAACGCCGCTGCAGCCAACGTCCCTCCAGTTCAAAGTAAACACATCAGCATGTCCCGCCAGTCGGTGCCCTCATTTCTGCCAGAGTTAAACTTCACTAATAGTACTTTTAATTTGCTCTCCTGTAGGAATCCTCTTGCCAACAGGAGCAGAGAAGAGCCACGCGCTTGCAGCAGAGGCCAGCGTTCCCCGTGAACCCGCCTTTACTGCTGCTCCCAGCGCTCCAACCAGCAGCTCTGCAGGGACAGTCGCCAGTGCGGCGGCTTCGGTTGAAAGTGAGCTCCAACACTTCATTTTACGAGGAATCGGCTCCAAAACCTCCACCTCTCTGTACCTGCTCCTCTGCAGAGATCTGTTATTGCTCCTGAACCCGCCTAAAGGTAAACTAGGTGTGTATTTTCCCTTCCTGCAGGTTTCCTCTCGACATCAGGAGCTGATCTTGGAAACACAACAGCAGCGGGAGCCAACGGTTCGGCTGACGCCATCTCCGCTGCTGCTGGGGCGATCTCGGCCTCTCCAGCAAAAAGTAGGTGCAACTACGCCACACAAAGTAGTCCCCAGCACTGCAGGGTGCATGGACACATGCAGACAGGGTGGGACTCGCTGATTATTGATCAGGGCAGCGGGCGGCAGCAGGTTCCCTGCAGTAGTTTGAGGGGAAAAAGTTGTGTGAGGAGTATCAGGTTGTCAACTGCCAGGCATTTTAAGACGGGTTGTGTTTCAGTGGGGCCTGAATCACACAGCAGGACAGATGCCCCGGGGACAACGCAGGGCTTTCACAGAGTCTGAGAAAAGGAGACAATGCATGCGGCATGCAGACCAGAAGGTCATTTACCGCTGGAATGGAGTACGTGACGAAGGCTGTAAGGCGACCGTCTGGATACACCCCGTCCTGAATGTCTCAGTGTGCGACTGTCTCTGCGGCTGGGACAACACTGACTGTTGTCCCAGTCAATCATGTTGGAATTTCTCTGTCTGTATGGCTTAATAAGAAATGTCATGTTTTGTCTGTGAGCTTAATTTGATATTTCGGGGCGAAAACTGGGAAAGGTGCTTAAAAGTTTTGAATTTCAGTTCATTTCTCCCTTGAGGGACATTTTCAGCTGTGCTGGGTCCTAATGTGGGTTGGCAGGTGTCTGTTTGCAGCCTATGTCACGGAGAGGGTTGCAAAACCTGGAAACAAAGGTTTCACGGTGCAACTCCGGCCTGGATGGTACCTTTGGGCTTTATGCAGGCTAAGGTTTCCAGGCCCAGACGTTGTGTTTGATGCATTCTTCCCTGCCTGCTGAATCTCTCCTGACAAACGCTTTTGCATCTCAAACAAACTTGTTTTTCTTTTGGTGTTTTTAGACCAACACAACCTGCAAAAGAGATATAGTTGCTTTGTGATCCAAGAAAAAAACTACAGTGACATTTAAACCCCAAAATATGACTCTTGAGGCTCACCTTTCTAACACCTGACAGAGTTTGTGGCCGCCGCAGTCTGGTCCCACTTTGCCGAGTGTCCGGACTCCCACCGACACTTCTGCCTCCACGGCTCATGTCGCTTCCTGACCCTGGAGGAGACGCCTGCGTGCGTGTGAGTTGGGGCTCTTTTGTGTAACTATCTGACCGGCGTGGGAGTGTTTTGTTTGAAGACGTGCTTTCTTCCACCCCTGTCGCAGCTGCCACCAGGGCTTCGTCGGGATGCGGTGCGAGCACGCCGACCTGCTCGCCGTGGTGGCGACAAACCACAGACAGACGGTCACCACCGTGCTGGTGTTGTGTGTGATCGCTTGTGTTCTCGTCATGGTTTTGTGTACGCTGCTACAGTGAGTACTGCCACCTTTATTTCACATCTCTTTCCTCTTCATGTGTCTGACCAGCGCACGTTTTCTTGCGTCCTCGTGTAGCTGCTGGTGGCGGCAGGAGTGTCGCAGGCAGAGACGCGCGCATCACTATTGCCCACAGAAACCCGGCGTATCCCTCCACCCTTCCGAGAGCGGTACTGTATCTCAACCTTGAGGTCGCTTCACATTTCACGTTAATTTAGTGTTTTTGGGTTTTTTTTTGCCTTTTCTAGTGGTTTAAGGAGACGTGTTGGTGCGTTTTCTGCATCTGTGCCGTGGAGGCCACGCGTTCTGATGAGGCAGGACCCTCAGCATGGCTCGGACCCCTCTGGTTGATGAATCTCGAACATTCTGATCTGTTTTTTCGGAGTGGGACTGTAGACCTGCGGCAGCGTGAGTGCATTTGACTGTTTATCCGCTCTCTGTTGAGCGAGCAGCTCTGAGAAGAAACAGATTCCACTTGGAGGAACGGGAGGACACCAGGTTGTTAATCAGGCTGGATGTTGAATCCTACAGCGTTTACTCAAGTCAGGATATTTCAGTCCCTATTTTTGTCTTTAAATAAGCACTTTTCCTCACATGGACAATTTTTACATTTAATGGTGAAGGGGGAAAAAACACTGCTTTAAAGTTTTAGTATCTGTTTTTAAAGAACAAACTCACGTCACCTGACAGAAGTAGGAATTGTTTTAATAGACTGGCTGCGGGTTTAAAAAACACAGATTAAATCTATGTTTAAACACAAGACATCCCATTTTAAAAGGGCTCCAATGTGGCTTTAAGAAAGACTGAAGTTTCCTTCATGCAGCTGTAGTCGGTATGGCTAAAGAAGCTGGATTTTCCTTTAGTTTACAGCTACACTTGAACGTATTCATGTATCAGAGGCGTTTATTCGACAAGCTATAACCTTTTTACACAGTCTAGCTCACATCTTTTTAGAGGAATAAAAACTGCACTGGGGCGGACGGTGTCCACGCCAGATGCCAACTTGGCTCTGCTTCTCAGCACTAAAGGGATGGTGCACAATTTTGTACTCTGCTTTGTAGACACACTTTTATTTCGAGTACTGTTATAGCGTTTCCTCTCTGAATTTGGATGTTCAGTGTGACATTTACACTCTTATTGTGTTTTTTTTATGTGTAAAATAACAAAGACTCATTCCATGTTATTGTTTAGGCTCAACCCAAACCAGGAAAGGGATTTTCCTTTGCTTTGTCCTGCTTTACTTCCTTCTATGACTTTGATTATCTGATTATCTGCATTTTTTTCTCAATGAAATGGTCTGAAAGTGCAAATTTGGTGTTTGTGTGTTCATCTGCTTTCTGACCCCATCTCTCTCTGTTATCTGATCCATCGTGACCTACTTTTTACTTTTTCTCTTTTCATTCTCCTTTTTAAATACTCAGATCATTTTCCAGTCCCTCCTTTACTTTCCTCTTTCACTGAATATTTTAATTTGGCACATTTGATAACCTGAAACCCGGATTTACCTGAACAGAGAGCAGAACACTTGAGGGACGCTGAGAGAAATGCTACAGCCCTGCCATCCTCATCATGGCGGTTTATCATCATTTGTTTGTAGTTTAGAGAGAAAGGAGGTGATGCTTTTTACACACAATGTGAAGGGACTCCACTTTGAACATCTCATCTGGTCTTGTTTTGCAATCTCATTAAGTCTGCAATTGGATTTTGGTGGAGCCTTTTAGAGCCGTCTGGCTCAGCGGCTAAACCAGCTTTGATATAAGCAGCTCTCTCATGCACATCGTCCACATCACGAAGAGAAACCTTTACCTAGCGGTGTTCCCGTGGACAAGGCTGACTGTTGCCGTGGTGTCCCCTCGGACGCCACAAATCCAGTGAGGACACATCCGTCCCTCTTCTTCACGAGAGGCTGGAGCTCTGGGCTGAAGGTCTGGTCCATAGCGGCTCCTTTTCACCTCCGCGTTTCTGCTACCTGCCTCCGAGCAGATGGTTTCAAGTCGGGGCTTTTACAAAGGTATTAGGGTTAAGCAACCATCATCTTCCTCTGCTTGTTAAGCACTAACAAATCGCTAGCCACGATGAACGCTCAGAGCTTGGGTTTAAAGGGTCAACCCCGACTGCATGAGAGAACCAAACTGCAGCTCCAGATGATCTTGTCTGCTAATATACACCTGTCCATTAGGCCAATGATGCTGAACCACAACTGTACAGCTTTCTGAACATAGTTTTTACCAGTAAACCACATATAAGAACAGGGACATGAAAGGCTGGTTAGTCTGTACAGTAGTAACTCATTGTGTGTCTGTGTTTACATAGTTGGGTCATTTGGCTTCTATTTAGCATCAGTCCATACACTCCTGAAGCCTTGACGGCAGCTCATCCAGCGAGCTGATCCGATGCTGCCGAGGAACATCGAGCCAGGCAGCCTTATTGAGTCTGTCCAACAGGATCCCGCGGATGCCCACAGCGCGAGAGGCAAGGTAGTCGTTGGCATAGTGATCGCCAACATGAGCCACCATAGCAGCTGGCACTCCGCATCGCTGCAGGGCCTGGTGAAAGATGGTTGGGCTTGGCTTTGCTGCACCTGCTTCCTCTGACGTTATCAGGAAGCTGAAGTGTGACAAAAGGCCACAAACGTGTAAAATCTCTTTAAGGCGAATGTCGAAGTTTGAGACCACTCCAAGATTTAGTCCTAAAGAGGAACATCTCTCCAGAGACCTCCGTGTGTCTGGAAATATCTGAAAGAAGACCAAAAAACAGGGAGAAAAGGTGGGGAATTATGGCTGTCTTTGGGCATCTAGTGTTGTCTGTAACTTACCTCCCAGGTTTCTGCACTGCAGAAGTTACGATAGAGGTTCTGAGCCATCGTGTCTATCAGGACCGGGTCTTGCACCCCGCACCGGGAAAAGGTGTCCTGCACCAAACTGATCCACCAAGAACGTCCACTCATGCCTTGACTGATGCCATAGTTCGGGTAGGTGCTTGAATAATGTCCATAAGCCTGCTGGAAAGCTGCTTGGACCTCCGCAGGACTGAGTTTCAGGCCCATTCGGCCAGCCTCCTGAGAGTACTGTTCTCCAACAGAAGTCCGAACCCTCAGCAGGGTGTCTTTTACATCCCACAGCACCCAGCGCAGAGGAGCGCGCATGACGGCTGCGGAGACAAGACCACAAAGTACATGTGTTGTTTATCTTCTGTGTTTACAAGGCACTAAAATTTACCAAGATCCTGTCTGCTATTTGAGCACTAACCCCTCCAGGTAACTTAAACTTGCCATTCAACCAAATTCACCCATCCTGTTTATTGAATATGAATAGATTTCACCATCATCACTTTAAAAATAAGGTAAAATTAAAGATGTTTTTTGATACACGGTGTTGTACATCTTTACGTTTTATTTGTGGAAACACTAAGCTTTGGTTGCAGTTAGGTTGGTAGTAACAAGCAAATAATGGTTTTTCCATGTGCATCCTGTATTATTTAATCTAAGACCGCTTTATGCACTCGAACAACGAAGTGATGGTATCTAGCGAAGAAATGGAGCTTGTTTTGTTTTGTGTGTGGGCTTTTTTTTCTTAAGCCACAAGCAAGGTTTACTGGTAACAAAGACAAGCTTTAAGCAGTTAAACAATTATAAAGCCAAACCTTCAGCGAAGACAACGTTTCTGGAAAAAGGTCAACTTGGAACAGCTGACGGACGACAACATAGTTTGATAGAGCGGCGCAGGATACTTTGACCGGCTTCGTCTGATTGGTTATAACACATCGTCCTGACTAAGGTGATTGGTTGTATACGGGATTGGCATATCGTGTTACACCAATGAACAAACGAAGAAGGCGGGACATTTATTATTAACTAGTTTCAGGAGACTTCGTGCCCTTTTCTGGAATTGTGACGAGATATATTTTTTGTAAGAGCTTTTTAGTAAACCTCACATTAGTAAATAAAATTTATCGCATTCCTAATATATTTTTTAAATTGTAAACTCAAGTATAATTTCTATTTTTATCGCGTCTACAATGTAGACTAATGTTACATATCCAGTATGGTCCAGTAGATGGCAACAATGAGCATACAAGCTCCGAAGGAGAAAAACATTTCCCTCGAAGAAGACGAAAAACTAAACGAAGAAGACAGAAGAAACAGAGCCCACCAACGTGTGTGTGTGTAGTTTCAAATCATGGACGTGTTTTGGTATGTTTTGTAGAATAAGTGGTATATGAACAGGCCTCAAAAGTCGTACCCTGTTATGGCGACTCCCGCTATTCGTACGCTTCGGAGGTTAGAGGGCCTGTTTTGTGTTTACAAACCCTCCGGAGTTCACTGGAAACTGGTGCGAGACACCGTGGAAACCAATATTCTAAAAGGTGAGGGTGACCCACTCTGAAAGAGTCCTTCTGCTGGTCGTGAAACACGTTTACGTCTCTGTGCGCACCACACCATCGTCTATCACCACAGTAATCGGCCATTGTGCTCGGTCCTCGTTCAGGTTTAAATGCCGCGCCGCCTCAGCCGCTTCCACGCAACATCTGCTTCCAGCCACAGGCGGGCGGGCGGGCTGAAGCCCCCGGGGGCCTCACCCTGAGGACGGCCTCGCTGCCGGTGCTGGCCAAGCATCCTCTGGGTATGTTTAGGAGTGCATCACGGATGACGGCAGAGTAGGAGCTGTTCTAAACACAACCATTAACTGATGATGATTGATGGATGGATTGATCTTCATATTGGTAACCCCTAACGCCATCAGTCATCTGAGGACATAAACATTGTCCAAGTTAATTTATATATTTTTTTAAAAAGCTCTGTGTGTTGTGTTGTAGTCACTGGACCTGAAATCCAACATATGAAAGTGGGAGTAGGACATCGCCTGGATGTGGCCTCTTCTGGTGTACTGGGTATGGTTATTTAATAGTTAGTTACAAAGTTTCTTGGTATTATTACTGTTCTTTTTAAATGGCTGTTTTCTTTTTTAAATAGTTCTTTCTGTTGGGAATGGATGCAAGGCCCTTAGTAATCTCTACAGCACACAAGTCACCAGGGTGAGTAGGAACTATGGTTATTATACATTATTCAGGAAATAAAAGATATTAAGGATATCATTTTTTCAACCTTTTTGATATGTTCTAGGAATACACTGTGGAAGGTGAATTTGGGACAGCGACAGCTGATTTCTCTCACACAGGCAGAATTGTGGAGAGATCCACATATGGTGGGAAACTTGTGTCTTTAGACTTTATTTTTTGAAAGCAGTGTAAGCTCTAAATCTATTTTATTTCAGTCACCGTCAGACTTCATATGAATAAATTACTACCTAATTATTAAACACACACTGCTCATGTAACAAACTGTCACTAAATCATCGTTTCTTTGACAGATCACATCACTCAGGATAAGCTTGACAGGGTTGTGGCCATGCTGCAGGGAGCCAACCAGAAGGCTTTGCTAATGTACGATATTCTGATACCATGTAATATTATTACCAATTACCAATTTCATGCAGATCAGTGAGGGGTTTTTTTCCTGTTCAGGTATTCCAATGTTGACATGAAGTCTCAGGAAGCGTACGAGATGGCTGCACGAGGTCTACTGGGTCCAGAGGGAAAGTCGCCGCCTATTTTGAAAGGCTTGCGTTGTATTCACTTCCAGCCCCCCAACTTCACTTTAGGTGAGCAGTTTTCAGTTGACCCACAAGGAAACCTGAGCTGATATTTCCACGCTGATGTTTTGGTCTGTTTCTTTCTCCGTCACAGAGGTGCAGTGTCTGAACGACACTCAGAAATATTTGCGCAGAATTGTGCATGAGATAGGACTGGAGCTGCGCAGCACTGCGATGTGCAAAGGGGTTCGACGGACCAGAGATGGCCCCTTCACCTTGAAAGATGCCCTGACCCATCAACAGTGGACTGCTTCTGATGTGATGCAGGCGGTCAGTCAGTACCATGCCTCTAAAAAGAGGAAACAAACGCCTCCCACACAGATCAACCACACACCAACAGGCCAGTCACAAGGGGAAGTTGGAGTGAAACGGTGAAAAAAATCAGCGGTGAGGCACTAGCAGTTCTCCACCAGTGTAGTTAGAAATGACAAAGATCTATCAGATTATTAAATGATCCATCAGTTACAAAACTGGTGTGTTGTTTTTTAACTATATCCTTGAAGAGACAACCTAGAAAGCGATTCAGTGTTTTTATAATTACTTCTCTTCAGGCATCATACAAAAAATGTTTTTATGAATATTTATTTCTCGACAGCCAGGTTATTTTCTCCCGTTGAAATGAAAGAACGTTAGATGGGTTTAACCTTTTGCCGATCTGTACTACCACCACTAGATGGCGACAAAGACGCGCCGAGCTTCTGTACCGTATCTCACAAAATGAAACACATTTTAAGGCCTTAAAATAATCTAACATGAATTGATATAATTTATTATTTACATGTTAAAAAAAAAAAAGGGTTTTACAAATGAAGCAAATGCTGACTGTGTTTCCCCTTTCGAGTGTTTTGAGGTTAAAGGCAGTGATGCTCTTCATACCAGAGGACTGGTTTTCACAGAAATGACATCTCACCTCTGCTAAGGTTTGAAGCTGGAAGTCGATTTACAGAACTTACAGAATGGTTTGGTTTACAATAACACAAGTTGTTCAGAAATCAGCACGAAACAACAAGGAAGTTTCGAAACAGGTGTGAAAAGAATGCTTGTTTACAGCCATACTGCACATGTTGAAATCTAAAACATGGAAAAATATATTCTCAAAATGTAAAAAAAAGGGCTATATTTGTCCGACAACAGTGGACGAAAATATGAACAGCTGCATTTTATTCTCTGTTGCTTTTGGTCTAAATTGAACCAGATTGGAGCAGTTTTATCCGTAATATGTTTTCAGCAACATCCTGATGATTTTTTCTGTTGGGGCTCTTTGTGCAACACTGTGGTTTCCTTTCCTGGCTTAACTTTATTACTCAGTATCCTGTTGAAAAGCAGTTTGTGAGCACAGATACATTTGACAAATGTCAGGCGATGCAAATGAAGTGATTATTTGAAAACACCCAAAACAGTTACCTGGCCACCGTCTCCAAGGACTCCTTCACATTGTGGCCTGTGGCAGCGCTGCACTCCATGAATCCAAAGGCATACTCCTGTGGATATAAAATGTAATCTTTAGTGCTCCTAAAAGCGTTTAGCTGACTCTGAGTTAGTGCTTCTGTACCTTAGCAAGACTTTCCCCATCCTGAGTTGGAACCTGCCGCTTTGCACAATCGCTCTTGTTTCCAAGAAGCAATATAGTCACATTTTCAGTGGCTCCTTCCTGCAAAACACAGATTAATCATTGTCCTGTTGTCCCCACTCCGTTTCTACTCTGTCCAACTGTAGTCAGTGTTAAATAAAGCTTCATTCTATTTATATTTCATCACATTTTAAGAAATACAGACAGAGTCAACACTGCAATAAAAGTTCATCCTTAACTGGACATCAGAAATGTGAAAACAGATTAAATGCTTTTGCTTGGTTCTACTTCAAATCTGCGGAAAGTTTTATCTGCTGGTGGAGAAAGTACCTGAATACAGTTTGCCCAGTAGCTGACAGCAGTAAAACTCCAGGTGGAAGTGATGTCATACATTAAGAGAAATGCGTGGGCTTTGTGGAAAATCTGCCTTGTGACGCTGTGAAACCTGCAGGAGGAAAATGATAAACACGGATGCAACCTCAGTGAATCTGGAAGCTCACAGACAGCAACAACTCCACCCCTAACTGAAACAAGTTTGCCCTGTGCCTCTACCACATAGATAATTTCATATTTATAAGCGGTATAAAGACTGAAAACTATCTGAAATTAGAGTTGACGATTATTTGTCTCCCTGATAGGTGTTTATTACGTGACCGGTACCCTCCCAGTAGTCAGAAGACTCAGGAAACTCGCCTTTCTTGACCTGCTGTGTCCCACAACTGCAGAACAACACGTTTTCCATCCACCGTCACCGGCCACAGGCACATGTCCAGCCCTGCAGAATGGAATACAGTACTCTCTCCTGTACATCAACACAATGTGCCAGCGAGGCCAGACAAAGAGAAGAGTGTCTCACCCACAGACGAGGGGAGCTCTGAAGAAAACCTGCCGTTCAGAACCCTTTTCATGAAGGAGGTCTTGCCCACGCTGCTATTTCCCACCATGATCACGCTGTAACTGTTCGATTTCCCATCTCCTGCTGAAATGAAAACAAAATCTGGCATTCGTTTTGCTGCGTGTGATGTGCAAACCTGGTTTTAGCTGGCGTTAGTTTTACCAAGAGGTAGCGGTTGATCTTCTGGACTGAGGCAACCTTCGGGATGAACGAGGGTCCTCGGTGCAGAACTCAGGTCGCTGTTGGAGCTACTACCCAAAGAAAACAACAAAAACTTGCAACTTGCTCCATGACTAAAAGGAAAAGGTCATTTTTGAAGCCATGTGATAGGAACTATTGAGTCATTGTTCTGGAGGCTGCGGCGTCTCCTTGTTGAATTTACCTGACAGGATTCACAAGACCTCCGGCTTCCGAGGAGCTGGTGTTTGTGCTGTTCCTCCCATCCTCATCAACCTGTGTGGAAAACCAAGGAAACCTATTTTTTCTGGTTTCATAACTCATGTTGACTGTTTCAGCATTAGAATCAATTTTAAACTTGAAACTCTTTTGTGGGTGGAAATGTCAGTCTAAAACATTTTATATATTACGTTTCCTGGATGGTTCTTCCTCAGGCCAAAGTTGGTAGTAAAATAAAACAAAGTAAAGCGGTTATGTTCTCCTTTTAACTGTTTGGTTGTGGTCAAGTGTGAACCAGTCGTTCCTCAATTTGCTTCATTTTAGCCTTTTCTTTTTTTTACTAAAGAGAAAAAGCGGAAAGTTAAAGAAAAAGCAGAAAAAGTGTAAAAGGGCCTGATAAAGATGGCCCCTCCTGCTGAAAACACTTCTTACCTCTGATATTTTGTCTTCTTCGTCTATCTTGAGAGTGTGTTCTGCAGCGCTGCCGGTTTGGGTTTTGTGATTTTGGGGTCTGGACGACTTCCTGTGAGATCCCAGTTTCCTTCTTCTCTTGCTTGAAAACGTATCTGACATGACGTCATTTTCTGGAGACGTAGTTGGCTGGTGGTCGGACTCGCTGGTTGTGGAAGCCTCCTCAGATGTCTGAAGGGGTGGGGGTTCCAGCAGATGTGTGTCCTTCACTGGTTCCTTACGACGTTCAGAGGAACCCTCTCCTCTTTGTTCGTCTGCTGTTTCGTCATCCACCTTCTGCTGGTGATGCAAGTCTTCCTCTTTTCTGAGTGAGGTGGGACTCCTGCAGGTGGAGCCCATCATTCTTCTCCCGTTGGCCGTGTCTAAATCAGGACCTGCGTTCTCAGGCTCCAGGTTTTTGACGTAACCTCCCTCTGCCACCTTGTCTGGATCTTCTGGATCTTTATGTTCTTCATCAGCTTCCAGTTGGGACCTCTCTTTTTCTAAACCCACAGCCGACTCTTCGGCGGATTGCAGAGGCTGTTCCTGTTTTCCAGGCGGGCTCTCCTGGTCATCCTGGGTGCTCTGAAAGCTCGGAGGCGGTGCACCCAGCTGTGACGGTTCCCTGCTGTTCCCACCCCATAAACCAGATCCATCCACTAGAATAGTGGGATTCACACCCTCCGGGCGTGCTATCAGGTTGCTCTGTGTGTTCTGGGGGTCAAAGGTTACATTTGCTTCATCCTGCGGGAGCTTGACTGGTATCTCCGTGTTTGTTTCCCCGGATTCCTCAGCAGGTCTCTCCACACCTTCCTGGCTGGCCTGGGCGCTGTCGCTGTTTTCCGTCACTGCAGCTCTGCGGACCTCTGGAGATTTATTGGTCCAGCGCGTGGAGCCCATCTTTCTCCTTCTCTGTTTTGATCTTTGTTGGAAGTGTAGGCTGTCATCTAAGTGGCTCCCGGGTTCATGCTCCCCCGCCACTTCCATTGCTGAGTCGGCGCTGACGGTTTTCTGGAAACAGAGTGAAGATGAAGGGTCAGAGCTGGTGAGTTCAGCATTTGTGGGCTCAGATGGGCTCGTTGCTTGGGCTCCCTCATCGGTCACAGTATCACAGACTTGGACGGGTTTCTGTTGACCTTCCACCGACCCCTCACTGGGTGAGTCTTGGTCCTTCAGGGCCACATGTGGAGCGTCTAGCGACAAAGCCTCTGAAGTGACAAACCCTGTGGTAGCACAGCTGTGGTGTGTTGGCCTCCAGATATCAGACTCACTGCTTGTCGTTTCAGTGTTATTTTCCTCTTTATCTGGGGACAAATCTGTGTCTTCTTGCACATATTTTTCTTCACTGACAACTGGGCTCATCTTCTGAGCTGGTTGGTGGTCCTGAACATCATCAGACGCCACTGTCATCATCTCTGTGGATGCTGTTAATAATTCCACAGGGCGCCGTCCACCTTTATGTCTCCTGCTAGATCCCAGCTTTCGTTTGTGTTCGGTCAGGGTGAAGCAGGCGTCACTTTGCTGAGGTTGAGGGTCCAAACAAGAACCTTCTTCTGGCTGCAGAGCCTGAGAAGAGCAGCTCTGCTCTATTTCAGAGGGGAGATCTTTGTGCTCCTGAAGGAGCTGATCAGATCGACGTTTGACATCATCTACTTGACCGTCAGCCTCACGGTCTTGACCCACTGTGGCGTTTGGTGGTTCATCTGCCCCAGATGCATCATCATCATCAGGTTCTGGGTGGCTGGTGTTCAGGTTCTGGACCTCAGGGGGAGATCCAGACCAAAAGCTCTCAGGTGGTTCAGACGTGACAGTTTCACCCTCACACGTGAGCTCTGACTCTTTCTCATCTGGTCCTGTTGATACCAACCATTGTGTTGTTTTCAGAGTTTCCTCGGTCCCGGAACCACTTGATTCTGCCCCCCTGTGCTCGTGGTCTGACTGAGGAAGCATTTCTGCAACCTCTTCTATTCCTCCCCTTCTTTGGCTTTCTTCTGAATCTGCAGGTTTTGTTTTTAATTCTTTGTCACACGCCTCGGTGAGATCAGGTGTCTGCACAACTCCTCCAGCCGGAGGAAGGTCTGCTTCAAGTTCCTCATCAGGCTGCGCTTCTGTCCTTGGCTCTGCTTCTTCCGCCATCACATGTGACTCAGACAACGAACGACTGTCACGTAAGCTTTCGTCATGTGTGAGCGTTGCACTCTTCTTGTCCCTTCCATGCTCGTGTTGTTGGAGCTCAAAACCCCTGTGTGACTCTCTTGGGACTTGATGTGTAACTTCCACCTCCTCTGTTGACGAGGACACCTGTGATGCATCGAGTAGGTCATCCTCAGGTGTGTTTTCAGCGGCTCCGTCTGAAACCTCGAGGTCCTTCCCAGGAGGCGGTCCCTTGTTTTTTCTACTAGAACCTAGTTTTCTTCTAATGTTTGAGAACTTGCGTACATCTTCAGCACCCTCTGTTGTCACACCGTGCTCTTCTACCGTCGTCTCCCTGTTGTCCTTCAGGGCCACATGTGGAACTTCTAGCGACAAAGCCTCTGAAGTGACAAACCCTGTGGTAGCACAGCTGTGGTGTGTTGGCCTCCAGATATCAGACCCACTGCTTGTCGTTTCAGTGTTATTTTCCTCTTTAATCGGGGACAAATCTGTGTCTTCTTGCACATACTTTTCTTCACTGACAACTGGGCTCATCTTCTGAGCTGGTTGGTGGTCCTGAACATCATCAGACGCCACTGTCATCATCTCTGTGGATGCTGTTAATAATTCCACATCCTCCTGAAGGTCACAGTCCAAAAGGAAACCAGCTTCTGACGGAGTTTTTACAGAAACTTCACCCTCGTTAGAGCTCATTTCATTCATCTGCTGCCTTAGCGTCTTTGCTTCTTCATCATCATCATCAGACAGCTTTACTCCAGAGCCGGCATCTCTTAGATCTTCTGGAAGGTGGGCACTTTTAGGAATAAGGGGTTCAGGGTCAGGTTCTGGGTGGCTGGTGTTCAGGTTCTGGACCTCAGGGGGAGATCCAGACCAAAAGCTCTCAGGTGGTTCAGACGTGACAGTTTCACCCTCACACGTGAGCTCTGACTCTTTCTCACCTGGTCCTGTTGATACCAACCATTGTGTTGTTTTCAGAGTTTCCTCGGTCCCGGAACCACTTGATTCTGCCCCCCTGTGCTCATGGTCTGACTGAGGAAGCATTTCTGCAACCTCTTCTATTCCTCCCCTTCTTTGGCTTTCTTCTGAATCTGCAGGTTTTGTTTTTAATTCTTTGTCACACGCCTCGGTGAGATCAGGTGTCTGCACAACTCCTCCAGCCGGAGGAAGGTCTGCTTCAAGTTCCTCATCAGGCTGCGCTTCTGTCCTCAGCTCTGCTTCTTCCGCCATCACATGTGACTCAGACAACGAACGACTGTCACGTAAGCTTTCGTCATGTGTGAGCGTTGCACTCTTCTTGTCCCTTCCATGCTCGTGTTGTTGGAGCTCAAAACCCCTGTGTGACTCTCTTGGGACTTGATGTGTAACTTCCACCTCCTCTGTTGACGAGGACACCTGTGATGCATCGAGTAGGTCATCCTCAGGTGTGTTTTCAGCGGCTCCGTCTGAAACCTCGAGGTCCTTCCCAGGAGGCGGTCTCTTGTTTTTTCTACTAGAAGCTAGTTTTCTTCTAATGTTTGAGAACTTGTGTGCATCTTCAGCACCCTCTGTTGTCACACCGTGCTCTTCTACCGTCGTCTCCCTGTTGTAGAACTCATCAACCTCAGGTGATTTGTTTTTCACCTGCCGACGAGAGCCCATTCTTTTCTTCACACCCTGAGCTGACATGATCTACTTCTCTCCTAAAACATTTGACACAGCGATGTTGAAACAAAAAAAGCAATCACTTAACAACTCAAGTCTCAAATACACAATATGCAACACAAAACTGCAGAAATAAAAGGTTTAAACAGAACATCCTAACTCATTTTAAAAACGCTGAGCCTTGCAGCCGACTGCGACAATGACATGTACTCACCACTTCTGCTCTCTGAAACCGCTTTGTAACGTCGTCAGTGAAACAAGCAGCAGTTAGCGTTCCCACTAAAGGAGGTGGTAGAGGCGTGCCCTAACTGCAACCATCACCCAGTTCTTCCTGTGTGAACACCGCAATACACTCACCGATAAAGAACTAGAAGAAAAGTGGCTTTTCTTGTGCATTTCATTTCATACTTTGTAATAAAGTTTGAATGCTGAAGACAAAAAGAAAAACATTGATTGGAAAAAACATTTATTAAATTTTTAAACCGAATGAGCGCCAAGACAGAACGAGTCTGAGAATGAGCAGAGGAAGTCTTCTGCAAAGCCCCGATGGTGCAGCTCAGTGACAGGCTTTTTTTCTAAGGTAAGAATCAAGCAACAACTAAAAACAGAGTTTAAAAAAAAAAACAAAAAAAAAACCCCCAAAAAAACCCACATACACTGAACTTTAAGTCAAAAGTAAAAAAAGAGGAACTTCAAACTAAGTTTAGCATTCAATTTCTAGACATGCAGGGTTAGGGAACTGGTTTGTAATTTATAGTATTTAAAAAAAAAAACAAAACCTGATCCTTTGATGCCAGTTCAACAGACTGCTATTACACAACACCTAATAAAGCCAACAGTCAGCTGTCAAACAATTTAAAAAGAAAATATGACTAAAAAGTTCACATAGCAGGATCGTGTAGAAGAACGTCTTCATTTCCTATAAGACGGTGAACGACTGAAAAAGAACAAAGCTTGTTAGAACAAAACATTTCATGTTTAAATGTAACAAATAAATAAGATTTCAGCACCTCCTTGACCGGGACAGAGATCTAGAGCGCCTGTTATTCTTCTCCTTGGAGAGAGACCTATATCTGCGCCTGTCTCTGGAAACAGACCTAAATGGGGGACAAAAAGTAAATCTCACACGATGGTTCCTCGACCTTTACCAACAAGCATCACAAAAAACTGTTTGTACCTGCTGCGACTGCGGCTGACGCTCCTCCTCCTCGGTGATCTGTAGTGCAGGTAAAATTTAGAAAAATCAGATAAAATCATTACAAAAGCGAGCTCAGCCCCCCTCCCGCGATGCCACCTTTGATATTCATACTCCTCAGAGACACTCGAGGAAACGTGGTTACACGTAGTCCCCGCTTTTCCAGAGCTTCAAGAGACCATGGCTTGACATTAAGGGCTGCCTGCCTGTGCACACTGAGCAGCATCCCAACGGTGAGGCACTCTCTTCACTTCACCTCGCTCAATTCGTCAGCCAATCAAATTTCACCCCGAGGCAGTACTTAACTGCAGCTCTGCAGAGGTGAAAATAGGAAAGAACGTGGTGTCTTCACACATTGTCCAATTTTTTTTAATTACCCAGAGAGGAAACTGGCAGATCACTCAAAAGGTCCATAATTAACTCAGTATCAAGTAAGAGGGCTTAATGTCAAGTCATGACAATGCACTCTAGAATGATTACAATGTGACCATCCAACCAATTCTGTAAATGAATATCAAAGAGTGAGCGGCAAGTCCCTTGACCACAAATTCTGAGCTTTACATTTTTGTAGCTGCTGAAACTGTAAACTGCAAATCTCAAGCAGCTTTAAAAGATACAGAACAAAAACTACAAAGAGCAGGATAAAAGGAACTTACTATTTTGGGGGTTTTGGACAAGATAGAAATGACGCAAGGAGGCCAGACTGATGGTGAGGGAGGTCGAATTGCAGAGAGGATTTGCCACATGATGCAAATGTTGGAGATATGAAGTTGCCTGGTGGCTGGTTGAAAGGGGTAGTTGTAGATTTTCCCTGCCCTTTTTGGGGGGAGGATGTGAAGGGATGTAAGCCAACGGCTGTTCCCCGATGATACAGTAGTTGTGCGGAGAATATAAAGAGTAAAGGCGCTGATTGGTGGATAATGTGAAGTGGACCGCTGCTGATTGGGTTAAGGTTGGCGGAAGAAGAGGAGGATGCTTGGAACTGCATGCTCAGGAACCAAAAGGTTGGTAGAACCTGACGACTGGCGGTGCGCCTTGGTCATGTGACAACACCAGTCAAGCGGATTGGGGCTCGCTGGTCAGCAGTCACATGATGCTGAAAGAGGACTAGTTGACTGACTCAGATGGTGAGAAGCGTGGTGGTGACGCTGCAACGGGGTTCAGTTTTATTAATAAATGGCAACTGAACTCAGAGAGAAACAATTTTTTACACCTGCAGGAGGTAATTTAAGTAAGTACCTTATAAAATATGACTGGTGATGGAGTACTAGTAATATGCTCCTGTAAAACATCACTATGTTGGAACTAAATTCACAGGCAAAAAAAAAGCTAATTAGACTAATTTTAGTTACTTACTAACATGATAAGTCCTAAAATGAAAAAAAAATTCTAAAATTCTTATTGTTCTTAGGATATCCTTATGTCTAGATTCAGCCATTTTGCCAACATGTTCCACAGCAGCAGATACACTGAATTACGATAAAGCTACAGTGGCCATAAATAAAAAGCTCCTCCTATTAGGCCTTGCAATCAATTTCAAAAAGGTATCAATGGGTTTAAGATCAGAAAGACATAAGCAATATTTACCAATGAACAAATATATCCTAAATTTACATTTTCAAAAGTAATCAGTTCTTTGTAGGATTATAAAAATACCTGCAGTGCATGGCAAGCACAACATTGCTTTTTCAGTACCTTTAAAATGCATGTGAGCCTGTAAATAAAACAGTAAAATACATATCTGAAAACCCACAAATACATACCTGCGCCTGACTGGAGGACTGCGCCGTCTATAATCATCCCGAGGGCGTCTACTCCAAGATGGCGGAGGACCACGGCTCCTGGAGCGTTTCTCGCCGGTGGACAACTCAACACGCACACGACAGCCACACATTGTCCTAAATGAAATGAAAATAGTAAAAAAAGAAGAGGTGGTTTAAAATATTGCACCTAAACCAGTATTACAACAATATGAAGACTAGTGACACTCACCTTCCATCAAGTTCTCTCACAGCATCAGATGCATCTCTGGGATCTTCAAACTCAACAAAAGCAAAGCCTGGAGGGTTTCGGGCAACCCAGACACTTCTAAGAGGACCGTAGTACCCAAACGCTCTTTCTAACTCTGTCTTGTTTCCATTGTTCCCCAGATTACCAACATACACCTTACAATCAAGGGGACAATCTCTGTGAAGTGGATCTGAAAAAGAAATTTTTTAAAAGTCATATATCAAAATCATACCAATAATATCATGTACATAAACCCAAGCATTTGTTTCTTTGTCTGCAGCATAACAAGGGCCATGCTACTATTTACTTACACCACACTTTTATTGACTAATATTTCAAAAACAAAACATAAAATGGTCTGAACTGATCACAACGACCCTGAAGACCTAACCCTTAAAAATGGGTACTGAAAAACTTTTAGGTAGCATACGGGGAAAACGACGAACGTCTTCACATACCTCCCATTCTAACTGTTTCAACGTTATATATTTCTTCCCCTTGTCCTCAAATGCGTTTGGCTGAAAAAAAAACAAAACAAATACAAACACAGGTAGCCTCGTCAACACGGGTTACTGAATCTATTTCATCATGAGATGTTTGTTTTATGGAGGGAACCTCTAAACAAGGGGTTCCCGCATTATGTGCTAACGTGTTAGCTGAAGAGCATGAGTCGGCTAACATGAATTCTTAAACGAATGTACGAACTTATTTGAGCCACATTTCAATGCATTAATCGGTAAACTACAACATTTTTAAAAGAAAGGATTAATCATGTGTTATCTTCATAAATAATTATAATATTGGTTACAAACTTAACTAAACCTGAATACATTCCAACAAGAATGCTAACCTAGCTACAACCGCGCAGCAGTATCCAATATGATTTCAACACGACAAAAAAAGAAAAAACAAAATTCAAAATTAACTTTTCATACTCAAAAATATAGAATTCATTTTGCGAAACTCGTTCAATCTGTTTAAGATAAAGATGAGTACCGTTTTAAGCCTCAATTTGATAACTTCTTTTCAGCAGGGTACACGTTGGATTAGCAGCTAGCCTCTCTTGTTAGCAATAGCTTTTCCCCTCCGAAGGATGACAACGAACTAAGTCTTATTCAGGCTGAACCAATGGCTGCACGCAGATTTATCCTAAACAAAAGGAGGCAAAGTCAGCGAGCCAATCAGACGCAGAATAGGGCGGGTCAATAATTTGTCATCCTGGGGAAAAAATGATGCTCGTTTCAACGTCTTTCTCACACTGCCACCTACTGTACCGGAGTGGAAAGAACAGTATCCGCCACAGAATATGTTAACGTAGAATGTTAACAAACTATTTTTTTAGGAATAAAGGCTAGTTTGTTAAAATTCAAGAGAGGTAAATTGAAGTTTATTTAGTAATTAACAAATGCAGCTTTATATATATATATATATCTTAAATAGACCTTTTATGTACTTCACATTCATGTACATCTTTTTTATGAAGAAATATTTAACAATCTAGAGCTGAACATAGCAGTTCATTAATATTGATTCCTTTAAAATAAAAATAAATACACTTCAACTGATTATTGCATTTATCCCGAATTCACCAGCTTTGATAAAACAGACCTCCTATGGATTTTCATTCTACCAATTGACCACCTAATTGACACTGGTGCATTTTCGAGAACTTGAGACTTTATTACTCTTTAAAAAAGCAGTAATTTACAGAAACTATTTGTCACCTCTTGTTTTTTTTATGTAGAGAACTAGATTGGGATTTAAGGCCATGTTTCATATTTATCTGAACTTTCAGGAACGCTTTCCTCAGTGGCTGGTTTCATGTCCGTTGGACCCCACCTAAGCTACTAAAGGATGTCGTCTCTCTCTCTGGACAGGCTTGCACAATTCTCAAAAAAAGAAAAACATTTTTAAAGAGCTGTAACGCCCGTGTGTTGGGACACATTTACGTGTGGTAAAATATTGGATGATAAAAAGATTTAAATAACTCAACAGATCAACAAGAACGTAACTCAGGATAAGCAACGGCAGCAACGTGCACGGGATGGGAGTTGGTGTTTAAATACTGAATGTTCAATTCTGTGCACAAGCACAGGGGGCAGAAGTTGTTGAGATCAACAGTGATCTAACTTCTCTGACTCCTGACCCTGCACACTGTGAATGTCTCTATTTTGGTGCACTAAATATAGATTTTCAATTTCATGCTAAAGATGAGATAAATCCATTTTGTTATATCTTATCTTGTTTGGAATATATTTGAGACTAGCACACACACACACACACACACAGATACAGCCCTTTTAGACACACATTATTTGTGAGATTTCCATCTCTGAAAAGGAAATCTGCATTGTTAAAGTTATGTTTTCCAGCAGCGTTTTACACTTTAAAGTAGAAATCAACTGCTTTTAACCTGCAATCTGAACAGATTATGCCCAAAATCCTTGGGAATAATGCGCAACAAATGTTAAAGTTTTAGCTGAATTAAAGAAAAGGGCTGAATGGTTCTTTGGCAGGCCAAGTAAAGGACTCTCGCTTCAGAGTGCAAAAGTTCAGGGATAAAAGGGACCGTTCAGGAGATTACTCCCATGTACGTAACACAGATACCTAGAACACAAACAAAGGGCATTATGTTCCTTGGCTCTATTTTCAGGGCAGTGCGCTCTTTTGATTAGTGTGAGCGCTTCCCTGCCCTTTTCCACAACAGTTGTGTTTTTTTTTCTTGTGTCTGTGTGTGTGTGTGTGTGTGTGTGTGTGTGTCTGTGTGCGCGTGCTCACTCGT
>CAAE01014979.1:1801715-1813612 GCA_000180735.1 Tetraodon nigroviridis
CCTCCTCTCCGAGTAGTGTTTTTCAGTCAGATTAGAACAGCACATTCTGTTCTGTTTCGCTTCCTGATGACTGTGCAGCCTGTCCCTGGGTGAACTCACCCGCCTGCTTTTGCTAACTCAGTGGCACCCATTCAGACACATGTATCCTTGCACAGCGCAACAGGGGATCAAGAAAACACGTTGCTGTATTATCACAATGCCAGGTTTTTTTCTTTTAAAATGACATTTTTTAACAACAAAAAAAAATAAACAAACAAACAAAAAAGGAATATATCATCAAAAGCTTGAATTCTTGATGTCTACATTTAAAGATGTTTTCTTCAACAGCAAAGACCATCACAGTGTTTTAGAAAAGTAAAGTTAAAAAAAGATATCTTCGTCTACATTTATACATTTATAGATATTTGCCTGTCACAAATACTTGTGTTTCCATAATTCATGCTTCAGACGTCTTCAGAGTCTGAAGATAATAGTGTGTGAATGAGTCATTTGTGTCTGGAGTTCAGTTCAGCCGCTCATCTCTCTGAAACAGGTGTTGTGTCACCTGCGGTTCATGGGATCACCTTGTTCCCTGCTGTCTGTCAGCACTGTGGGAAACTCCTGCACATAACCTGCAAAAAAACCTAAAGCTGATATGAGCGCAAACGACCACCTGCCAACGCTCGCACCAATACTTGCTTTGTAATTTGTAATTTCCTTTGCATACGTGTGTGCAGCAGCTATAAACGTGCTCTGCCACATACATCCTGTGCTGACATATTGAAAACAGTTCTGCTCTTGGGATTTTCTGCCCTCATCTCTTGTATTCTTCTTTGATGCCCTGCTCCATGCATTGACTCCAGTGTGTTTAGTCTGGGTGTCGATGCTGACACACAGATGGTATTCCTGTCAATGCCAAGCACCACCTGAGCACAATAAGTCTTTTAAAACGTGCCAGGAGGACAATAAGGAGATTTCTCCAAGTGGCCACCATTGTTTTATTTCGATTCTGCAGCATAAATAAATACGCCGCTTTCAAAAAAGCGAATAATGTCCTAAAGCAACAAAGGCCAACGTGTTGTGCAACATTCTGAACAGAATGTACACGAGATAAAAAAGTAAAAAAATGGAACAAAAGACAAGATGACAGCAGTGCATGAAAATGTTTTACTAGATGTTTAAAATACCAGGAGGACAGACATACATTCTATATATACAGAGAGTTTCAGTGTGTGTGTGTGTGTGTGTGTGTGTGTGTGTGTGTGTGTGTGTGTGTGTGTGTGTGTGTGTGTGTGTGTGTGTGTGTGTGTGTATTGAATAGAATAGAATAGAATAGAACTTTATTGTCATTGCAGACAAGGTACAACAAAACTGTGGATGCACCCCAGAGGGGTGTCTTTTAATTTTAGGGCCCACAAGGGCAAAGGAACAACTTTTTTTCATAAAAACAAAAGAAGAAAACTTGTTTTGAAAACAGATACCACCCTTGGAAAACATATTTTTTTAAAATGGTAGATTCTTTTTTTTCTAAAAGCAAAACAAAACAATCAAACAAACAAACAACCCCTGAAAGTAGATGAAATCGCGGATCCTTTATTAGTTTACAGTATGTATTTATGGTGGTGATTATTTGAGAATGGGAGATAATTTTCTACGTCGTTAACAGCACAGCGGCTGGCTCTGGGTTGGCAGAGAAGAAATGAAGTCAGCCCAGTTAAAATGTCAATAAAACCGAACAATGCGCTGCAGCCAGATCAAAAGTTGGGGGTCCGTGAAGGCAACATAAATGTGGAAAGGGAGAAGGAGCGGAGGAGGCGTGCGTGTGTGCGCGTCCGGCAGCATGGGTGATCTGTGCTGTCGGCCGAGAGCAGTCTGACGCGGGACAGGCTGTTCTCGCCTGACTCGGCACGGAACGGGTTACAGGTCAGGCTGTCTGCTGGAACACAGTGTTCTCGACGGCGGCGGCGGCGGCCGTACAGCAGCTACACTACAGCCGGAACATTGTGTTACTTTGTGGCCGCTTTCCAAGACCTGCCCCCCGGTCCTCTTACGCTAAACCGCCCTCCCACAGCTCCCCGCCCTCGTCTACTGGCCCCAGCTCCTGTCATTTTCAGCTCCAGTGCGAGTCGTTTACCGAGTACGTGACACCTGGGGTGAAAGGGTTAGAGAGAGAGAGGGAGAGAGAGAGAGAGAGAGAGAGAGAGAGAGAGAGAGAGAGAGAGAGAGAGAGAGAGAGAGAGGGGGAGAGAGAGAGAGAGGCAGAAAGGATAACACGGCGAGTGTGTGGACAGAACAGTCAGTACCCGGCTTATGAGGTGAGAAAGGTGGAAGGGAACCGTCTCACCGAATGGGAATACACACCGGAGGACAGCGGCGCTTTCTCAGAAAGGTTCCTGAAAATGTGAGTCCAGAGCGCCTCCTCCGCTCCGCCGTTATTACCCCTCCGGGATCATGAATGAATAGCAATTAAAAATACGGGGACGCGGTGCCGCATTTTTTTTTTTTTTTTTTTTTTTTTTTTTTTTAGATATTTTCATGTGTGAGGATCATTTCAGCTCAGTGTTTGGGGTGGTTTTTACAAAAATGGAGTTTAGGTGTATTTTCATAAACGGCTGGTTGTGTAACCGCACTTCTGAGAAGCGCACACACTTAAGTACAGACAACAGAGCTGAGTGAGCTGCGAAGGCAGAGCAGACCGTGGAACCACTGCAGGGCTTTTAAAAATGTCTCTTTACTACTACAGAGTTCACAAAAACAAATGAACAGACACCTCTCCCTCCCCAAACAAACAAATCAACAAACAAACAAAAAACTAGTTACCGTCAAGACACTTTTGGTTAAAAATAAATCATCATTTTATACAATTAACACACTACAATGAAAACAGAAATTAAAAAATGGTTAGAAACGGCAACTGGATGTATTTATTGAGCGTGTTAAGGTATTTCCAAACAACAGTCCATGTTTTTTACGCATTTGTTAATTGTAATTATTAATTTGTTTTCAATATATTTTTTTTCCAAGTTTAAAAAGCTATTATATTGTTGCTTGCCTTGGTTAGAATTACTTTAAACAACCAATTATTCAATCAAATAATTAGGTGCAGGTAGGGTAACAGGAATAATATTTTTAATATGAAATGAAAAATAAATCTTGCTCCATCCTACAGTAAAAGCAAGTACAACAACGAAACAACTGAAGCTGCATTTGTACGTGAGCGGCTCACAGATTGATGAACACTATCAGGGGAACCATGAATAGAAGGAACATTGTGTTCACACACGTTTCAAAAATGTTTCAATGCTCCTATTGAATGATCTGTAAGCTTTCTGGTCTGAATTTGGTCATTTTAGTTTAATAAAAAGCTCATTTGGAGTGTCTGTAATATGAATAACAATGTTCTTTGTGGAAATAATTAACACAATTCATGCTACAAATAAAAAATGGTACAGATGTACTTATTTTTTAACTCATAAACTGTATTATGAGATGAAATATCTGTCTAACACAGCTAACCTTACAGCTGAAGTTAATGAAGAAAAAGAGGACAGAGGCGGACAATCAGACCCATCTCTCAGGGAATTCTTACTCAAACGGCTAGAATCTGTGCCAGAATATTCTCGGTTGCTGATCAAGTGAACACGTTTAGCTGTTAATAAGCATCAGTCTCTCCAAATCACAATGTCACAGTCACAGCCAATTTTTACCTAGAGGACTGTGGTCTTCGCTGGAGCTATTAGGGCCGACGTTTCACCTTAGTCACAATACAGCAGCGTTTTTGGCACTTTAAACATTTATACTGTGCAGAAAAAGCATCATTTTTAATATTTGAGACAGACAGATAACTCTTCACTGGCTGTTTATCGGCTGTCTTACCACGAGATTTAGACTCATTTATATAACATCAGCGTTCTGGTATCACGTCCCTGTTGCTTTTAAAGAAAATGGCTCTAATTATAAGTTTTCTACTTTGTATGTTATTTTAAATTGTTTAGAGAATTGGAAAAGATGAATCAATCTACGAATGCTGTTTTGCTTTAAGGAATTTAAATATAATTTCTTTACAGAGACTGATCTAGTTTTTAAAATCAGTGTTGTATGCTGATCTCATTGCTGTGTCTATAAACTAACAGAGTAATTTCAACCTCCAAAAGTGATATAATCGGATAAAACTTGTCATTGTAATTGTAGTGCGATTATCTTTTTCTGCATGTTGCTTGATGATATCTTTTATACCGTCTCCTGGTGTTATCAGGCGTTGTTTTATCAGTGTTGCACCACTTCACCGTTTGTGACGCAAGTCCTGGCATCAGTATTCCTGCAGGGCTCCTGAGCAGACCAACTGATGCTATTTTAGCGAGTATTAAGTAGCATTAACACCGTTGGCTATGTAATAACAAAGATATATTGTGCACATATATGTTTTAGAAATTTTGGGAGTAAAATTTTAACTAGATTGTGTAAAAAGAATCAATTACATGTGTGGTTGGTGTTATATTTAGACCATAATGTTTTCTGTATTGTCACTGTAAAGACGGTGCTTTTTTTGTCCTCGGTTTGTGTCAAATTAGTTAAAAAAAACAGCACACTAGACTGATCTGACACTTCAGACAGCCGATTGGTGAAATGTGTGTGCTTGATTAGAATAAAAACCTGCAGCCACATTTGAGGAATCGGTTTGACACCCCTGTACCAACCAAAACCGATTGGTCGGCAAGAATCGTAGTTCAACTTTAAAAAAGGGCACCGAGATCATTAAAACTTTCCCGTCTGTTCTTTTTAGTTTATTGTCTTTTGCCAATAAAGTGGCTTTTGCAGTAGCTGTAGATGCACCTCTATCAAGTAAATTTTGAGCATGTGTCCACAAACAGCTAATATGAAAGGGAACGATATATTAGCTGTTTCTACACAGTCTTCATCATAATTACAGCATGTTTCTTTATTTCTTCAGCAGTTCAGCAGTTCACACAGTGCAGAAATGACCACAGACCAGGATCTGCCTATGGACGTTCAGTCCGCCACAGCTCTGTTTACTGCAAAGGGCATAGATGTGACACCTAATAAAGACCAGGGAGTCATCAAGGTACTTTGCTGTCAGACTGTTTTTTGTACAAACTCAAAGCTTTCTGTAAAACTTGGTATTTTCAAATAAATTAAAAACCTTGTCTCCACAGATTGTAAAACGTGCAGGACACGCTGGAGACCAGCCGATGATTGGAGACAGAGTGACAGTCCATTACACCGGAAGGCTGCTGAACGGGAAGAAGTTTGACTGTACTCAAGACTGCAGGGAGCCTTTTAGCTTCAATGTCTACAAAGGTAAACACATCAGGCACTGTTGTCAAAGCTTTATCTCCCACTTAAACGTTGTATCATATACTTCATGGAAAGGTCTCACTATTGTTTCATGCTCAGGACAAGTGCTCAAAGCCTGGGATGTCGGTGTTTTATCCATGGAGAGAGGAGAAGTATCCATATTCCTGTGTGCTCCAGAGTACGCTTACGGTGTTACTGGAAATCCAAACAAAATACCTCCCAACTCTGCGGTAGTGTTTGAGGTAGGTGCACCGGGTCAGCAATTCTGGCGACGCTTTTCATTTTCTGTCACACAATTTCTTTGTGTTTTATTCCACTTCCTTCAGTTTTCAGATTATCTGTGCATAAAAATCAGTCATATTCCCAGACACACTTGGAAAAATCATAACCTGCCATTTGTGGAATGTATTAGTGCCCAGAAAAACACATGTTTTTTTAAATTGTCTACATGTAGCTTTAATTTCTTTTCAATTTGTTTTATATGCCAAGAATATGTGACGACTTCCACTTGTTTTTCTTTTGTCTATTGTCTTTTCCTCCACCCACAGCAACACTGAGTTGAGCAGAGGCATGGGTTTTATCTTGTTTTATATAACTCTTTGCACCACACAATGTCTGACTCCACTTTTGCAACAAAACAGATCGAGCTGCTCAACTTCGAAGGAGAAATCCTAACCAATGACAGAGGCATCCTTCGAAGAATAAAGGTCAAAGGGGATGGTTTCTCCAATCCAAACGAGGGAGCAAATGTTCACGGTAAGTAAAAAGATTTAAAGTTTTTGCAGATAATTTGCAACAGAGAGCAGCAACCTTTTGATTTTGCCGTCACAGTGCACCTGAAGGGAACCTGCAGAGACAGACTGTTTGACTGCAGGGATGTCAATTTTGTCGTGGGCGAGGCTGAGGACAAAGATGTCCCCTTTGGTGTGGATCGAGCCATGGACAAGATGCAGAAAGGAGAGTGCTGCCTGCTTTACCTAAAACCAAAGTAAGTCGCTGAACACAAACTCTAAAATTCAAAGCCGACCTGGATCCCTCCCTATCAAGTGCCTCCTTGGCAGGGGACAACACCCTCTAACTGCTTTTCTAGCTAACTAATGAAATGTTTACATTTGTAGTCAAAATGTAACATTTATTTTTTCCTTAATCACAGGTACGCCTTTGGATGTAAAGGTAAACCAGAGTTTGAAATTGGACCAGAAGATGACGTGGTATACGAAGTTACTCTCAAAGACTTTCAAAGAGTGAGTTTAACAGCATAGTTGCACATCTTTAGCTTTGGTTTGTGTTCAAACCTCAAAAAAGAAGAAATTCATCCTTTCTCAACTACTTATGTCTCCACCAGGCCAAGGAATACTGGGAAATGGACCTGAAGGAAAAATTAGAATTGGCTGCTAAAGTTAAGTGTAAAGGGAACCAATACTTTAAGGTACATTGTTTTTAATACAAACTTTAATTTTTTTAAAATATATTTTATATTTTTAAAAAAATATATTTATTTGTATGTCCTTCTCTTTCAGGCAGGATGGCACTTCCAGGCAGTCATCCAGTACCAGCGCATCATTTCTTGGTTGGAAATGGAGTGTGGTGCTGGTTTAGAGGAGCAGAAGAGGATCCAGGACTTCCTGCTGACGTCACACCTCAATCTAGCTTTGTGCTACCTGCGCATGAAAGAGTTTTCACATGCCGTGGAGAACTGCAACAAGGTGATTTGGAAGACCTCAGTGTTGGACTGTTTCATTTTATCCAACTGTGATTCTGCCCCTGAATGTTTGGGATCTGTGTTAACCCGGTTGCTCTATGTCCATGTGAAAGGTTATTGAGCTGGATGAGCACAACGAGAAGGCTTTGTACCGCCGCGGGGAAGCTCGTCTCCATCGCAATGAGTTCAGTCTGGCCATGACGGACTTTCAGCAAGTTTTGCACAGAAATCCCTCAAACCGAGCAGCTCGTGCTCAGATCACTGCTTGCCAGGATAAGATTAAGGAACATCACGAACAGGATAAGAGGACTTACGCCAACATGTTTCAGAAATTTGCAGATCGGGATGCCAAGGTCGGTCAACTCATGCTTGGCTAAATATAAACAACTGTCAACGTGACCTCTCATTCTTTCTATTGTTTTGATTAGGAAAATATGAATTACACTGGGATAAGACAATATATCTTCATATATTGGCATAATGTAATACAATTGATGTTTTCACACAAAAAATGACAAACAACAGAACCACAATATGACAGTACAGACTGCAATTAGGACTTTAAAATAGTATGATTAAAAATATTATCTGACTTAAAACAATTTGAATTAGATTAGAAAGAGCACTGCAAAACACATGGATCTATCATGGTAACTGTTGTGGTTGACCAGTGTGATCATTCGGCCATATTTATTGCATAAATGGCCAATATGGCGACTGGCCAAATGCATCCTGTTTGTACAGTTTCTTAGATTTTTGTGAAATTTAGTGTTTGTTTATTTATTAAGTTTTTTTCCAAGTTAAAAATGAACATTTGTCACAGCTATTTCCTAATTATTTTATTAATAATTTATATATACAACTGTGTTTTTAGTTAGTTTATGAATGCAAATCTTTAACATTGTCAACATCTTCTTATCTACATGTGTTCCATGTTTCCTCCACAGACTGGGAAGAGAAAGAAGAGAAAAAGTGTTAATGGGGAAATATGCTTCAAACGCCAAAGAAGGAGTCAGGAATGTTCCTTGTAGCACTGGCACCTGAACTGCACAGAATATTTTGCTTTCAGTGGTTTCAGAGACAGAAGTCCAAAACTCCTCAAACCTGAACTTGACCATTCCTGCATGTAAAGCAGTGTGGTGAAGGGATGTTTGCACCAAACAGCATTTCCTCTGTCACAGAGATCCTGCAGCTGCTCGGTCTTTGTCCTCAGTCCCCCACAATCCCCTCCCCCCAAGACTGCACCATCAGTGAGTTTAGGCTGGTAAACTCCGTTTGACGCCGTGACTCGTGTCTTAAAAGAAGGTCATATATTTAACACTGCTGTTTCGAACTGAAATGTGCCTCTGCATTTTTTTCCCCTTCCTTAAACTGTACAGAAGCCTGGTTCTATCCATTCTCTTAGGCAGCTACATGCATGTGCCATGACTCTTTGGAATCTGTCAAAAGTTGGATGTAACATCCTGATTTCAAACAATGGCTAATATAGTGATGGTACACTGACTTTTTAGTGGGAAAATGGTGCCTCTGTCCTTCCACGTCTGCACTATGCACCCACTCTGCCTACCTGAGCTCTGAATACCTGAGAGCGTCAATGTTTACTTCCCTAACACAGGAACTTTAGAGTGCCAAGATGGATTTCAGGCTCTGAGTGAGGGCTTCTTTAGTGGAGGGGCAGCTGAATGGACACAGGAACCACAGATGTGTGTGTGTGTGTGTGTGTGTGTGTGCGTGCCGTGCAAAGGAATCTGGATAAACACCCTCTTTGTGAGAGATTAGCAAAATAAAAGTCTGCCAAAAAGACATTGAGCGGGCATTCTGGTTGGCAGACTAGTGTGTTACGGTCTTGGCTGCCGTTTCTCACACTGTTGAACTTGCTTGATGTTTGATTATGTTTGCAAAAAACTGTTAACTCACTACATTTGAATGCACTCATAAAAGCACTTCCTCAAGACCTCACAACATTGGCGTATAAATCTTTTTTATTTATGTTTTAATGCACAATTATGCATTTTAATAAAGTATTGAAAGTAGAAATGTTTGTTATTTTAAATGATAACCAAAATTATGCACACAAGCGCTCAAAGCAAAGCTGTAAAAATATTCCTCACAAAGAGGCTTGTCCTTCACAGACCTTATTCAGTCGTGCAGCTTTTAGCCTGGTCAGTCATGTTTTTTTTTAATTTCTGTTTTGTTTCTTGTAACAAGCAGTAAGTTATATGTAAGACAACTTGATCCATATGATGATTTCTTTCCTTGCCTACTCTTCTCAATCCCTCCTATCTGACATGTGAGCAGCAGGAAGTCAGGAACAGGAGACAAAATCAGATTTGATAGTGGGACAACAAAGTAAGAGCAAAGCAATTAACGACATATTTTACAATTGTAAAAAAAAATAAAAATCAGTTATTAACCAAATCAGCAAAATAAAAAGCAGGTGCATAATGAAACACCTTTAATGTTCGGTGAGTTAACAGTATGTTAAAGGATTTTTTTGTGTCCATTAGGTGAACACAACCTGCACCAATCAAATTCTGTTCAACAATATCCTGCATTTTTACCAAAATTGTTGTTTATTCCCTTTTTAGAAAATAATTATGCATTGTTGTCACTTTTTGTCTATACCCCTAACCCCTTAAAACACATCTCTACAGCCCAGTCAAAAGTCATTCACCAGATAAAAAACAAAACAAGGGTTCATCTAAAAACACATTTTAGAGGCAGACACAAAGTTAAGACGCTCTGCTCAAAATATATGTTTGTAATTCCACATTTAGACTTACACCAAAGGTGACTAAAACCTATAATATCTATTATCTAATATCTATTATGATTACACATTATGCAGTGAATTTCACATAGTGTAATCAAACTTTATAACTGTGAGTATATTCTTTTTATTATAAAGCAAGACAATAGAAAAATACTTATCATTCACTGTCAACTAAAAAACTTAGATCAATGAGAGCAGTAATTTAAGAAAAATAGGATAGTCTGCTAGTGATCTGCAAGAGGTGTTTTGGATCTTTTTTTTAATTGTGATTATTTATTTAGAAATGATATGATGTCATCCAAATATTTTCACGTTTTCATCAAAACAAAGTATTTATATGTAAAAGAAATATTTTTTTTAAAAAGTATGGTACCTTTCTTCATGTCTCTCTTATATAAAACTTTGCACTTTAAAGGCATTTAATAAACTCAAGAGGCAGTCTGTTATCATTTATTAGCACATTTTTATTTGACTCATGTTAAATTCTTGATCGTATTTTGACATTCAAACCATTTAATACAGACATTACATTTTTACTACATTACAAAAACACAAAGCTTAAAACCCCAAATGTTCTCAAATGTTGTATATATAGCTATACGCCGCTGGATTGTATAAAAAAAATTCCACCACCCGAGTAATTTGTGGTGCAAAAACATTCACAATTTTTAAAAGAAAGAGCTTTACGCACCTCACTTACGCATTGCATTGAATATATAAAACTATACAAATAAACAGATAGCAATTCCGCTGAATGTGTAAAAAATTAAAGATTAAAATGGTAAAGAGGAACCTTGCATCCAGTCGGTGTAATTACTGCTCAAAACCTGCACCATTTAACCCAGAATACTTCGGTCTTTGGCCTGCAGGGGGCGACATTTTACCAACAATTGCGGAAAAATCAATTACTTACTTTCAATTACTTTCAATTTCAATTAAATCAATTACTACTCTTTAAGTGCTGGACAAATCAGTTACTTTACAATTTTTTTAGGTGTCTTTTTAAGTGCTGGACATGTAGTGAATCCGTCTGTTGGTAACTATGACTAATAATACCTGTATGCTACAGCTGGTTGAATAAATCACCCTGGCTTCCATGATCATCTTACCCCTCATTGGTAAAACATATGTCACGTTTTTAGCACCTATATCTGTTTATATAAATATCAAAAAACGACATATTCAATTATTGACCTTTTTTTTTGCCTGCGTGTGGCCTTTCTGCTGCCCATTTGTTGGTCATCACAACCTGTCAAATCCACGCAACCACCCTCACTGGAAACCAAGCCTCAGACCTCCTTGTCTTCTATCTTGCTGTGTTCCCGTGACATGTCTGTGTCCCATCAGTGCTGAGGCTATGGAGTGCTTCATGCACAGTATTGTTACACAATTACAGCTACTAAGTACAGTGATTCCAGACATTATTTTGGGTTTGATGTAAGGAGTTTTAATTTAAAACTGCATTATAGGTTGGAACAAGGGTTAGTACCGTCACATCTTGTGAGGTTTGACACATCTTCATCTGCACTACATTGTGCATTTATTTCATATAGATGTCATTTCATGATCTGAGCTCAAGTCAGTAAGTCTAAGCTCGTTAATCACTGACTGGGTCATTGGCAGAGCCTTTTCTGGAGTACACAAGACAGAGAGTCGCTGAAAGAGAAGAAAGGGTAATTTATATCCCTTATATTTTATATATTTTAAGACACACATGCGTTTCCCATTTTGGAAATCCTAGTTAATCCTAGAACTTGTGCGCCATCTAGTGTGAGGAGATAAGTTACAGGAGAGGAAAGGCCCGTCTCGGACACCTGAGCGCGTCAGACAACCGTCGGTGGCTCACAAGGAGCAAAATTTGCAAAGTCTTTTATAAAACTAATTATAACTAAATTACACTCATTGGTTTAATAAAGAATACCATGCGAAGATGGCAGAAACTATGTTTTAGAGCCCATGGAAGGAGACCTGCATTAATATTTAAATATAAAAAACCCAACAATTTATTCTTATGGTTAATAGTTATTTTTATATACTATTTGTCACATCAAATTATTAGGAATCTCACGCACTAGCCTTTTAAATATAGAAAGACAAAATAAAATGTCCTACATTTAGTTACCTGAT
>CAAE01014979.1:1837811-1857155 GCA_000180735.1 Tetraodon nigroviridis
TGCAGACAATAATGCAATTAACACTTTCTGAACCTAAACTATGACTTTGTTATTAATTCAGTGGTGGATTTTTTTTTTTTTCCACACACTTTGTTGGCACCCATCCTTCCCTCAGAAATGTTGTCATGGTCTACCTTTACCGGGGGAGCAAGCTGCAGATTTCTGCACGTATTCTGATTTCCCACAGCTGGGTTTGGACTGAAGAGCCCTGCCGTCTCTTCTGCCTCTGTGTGAACCTGGGACTGACAAGCACACTGACACAGAGGTAAATTACAAAAGAAGAACATCTACGTGGTATTGTAGTATTGTAGCAAATCATGTCTTTATGAGTAATTTAGAAAGGTCATTATGATACAAATATGCTGCTTTAAATAATAGAGAGTAAATGCAGAGAAGTGTAGCAGATAATGATGGTCTTGTTGTAAATGCAATTACTAGCTACAAGCAAGCCTTAAAAATTGCCGTTCATTAAAAGGTTATGAGTATGTGCTGTACTACCATTGAATTAATTCAATGGTAGTACAGCACTATGTTCCAAGTTTCTATGTTTGAATTTATCACATAAACAAATATTTATTCCGTATATTCTTTACAATAGGTTCCTGCAAATATGGTAAACTTTTAGTTCTACTTTCTTCCTGCATTAGTCCCTACTGTGTTTTACTATATTTTAACCCTGTGAAAGCACTTCATGACCAACGTCTGTGAAATATGCTATACAAAAATAGCTTATTCAACAGACAAAATATTTCCTGCATTTTTTAAATTGTATTTTATCAACCTTATAAAATAACAGAAACACTTATGTCGAATTTATTACTTGAATGAAACTTTAATACGAAATAAATTTGACATTTGAAACGTGTGAGGTGACTGGCTGTGCTCTCTTATTTTCAGTCTGTCTTGAGTTGTCTGCTTACTGTCAATCTGCTCCTAATCCCGTTATACCAACTGCATGAGGAAGATATAAAACACCACCTCGTTCAGCATTAGCAAGACTGGCTGAAATTAGGAATGAACAGAGAACTAAATATGATTGTCCTACTTGGCCTACATCGTCATGATCATGCTTGTTAGTTTTTTTATGTTGTTGATTTTAGCATTGTTAGTTAACAGGTTCAGTAATGTCTGACCTATGTCCTAGTAAACCTGTCTGGGGTTGGACCAGTGTCCTCTTTGAATTCATCCTCCTCTGACTCATTAATTTCACCATATTTTCATCCATCAACAAACATCAACAAAATTGAATACGTTTTAAAAGATTAAAAATTCTTTAACTGTCTACAAATTTAGTCACTTGACAAAAACATAAATGTCATTTAACGTTTGTATTGCTGACACTTCTAGGTTTTTGTAAGATAGTAATAAAGTGCTCCCAAAATCCTTTAAATGAAATGTGCAAATAAATAGTTATGTTACTGGAAGGAACAAAATTAGGAATGCAAATTCATCAAAAAAAAAAAAAAAAAAAAAAATCTTACAATAGTAATATTTCTGCTAAGGTAACCAACAGATACAGTTAATTAGTGCTTTTCGAATCCATCTAACTCCTGAATTTTGTTAAATGTTACCTCTCATTAGTAAGAACACACCGCATGGTGGACCTTCACCCTGAGGGAGCGTTTGGGTGCTCAGGCAGGGTGATGTTGCCCCCTGCAGGTTTACAGAAAGAACCTTGCAGCAGAATGGTCTACAGAGGAAATAAAAAGCACAACAAGCTGGAGATGTTACACACCAGTGAGTAACATCTGTTTAATTACATACAAATACACCCGTCTTCCACCCCCTATTGTATCTCATGATGTGAATCCCCTTAATTTCACTTGATAACTTGAGCAGAAGTGTGACACTTTGGGCTCCTGCGCTGTAATTTTCGTCATGGAGGACAAGCTGGACACCTGCGTGTAGTTACCATCTCTGTGGGGGCCCAGCGAAGACAAACGCGACCTCTGTTCTAATTGAGGGGTTGGATCACAGACAGAGGTCTTAATAACAAACCGGAAGATGTGCTAAAGAGATGTACAGAATAACATCCAAAAAACACAAACACACACACGCACACACACAGTTTCAACCTGTCAAATGATCACACGTTTAACTCATCCCAAGCAAGCAGCTGCAGTTCCCCCACATTACTGCATGCAAGTTCATTCTTCTCTATCTTTACCCTTGGGAATTAATAATGGTTTCATACAAAACACATTTAGTCATTTTATGCTTAAAACCAGTCTTGCTCATCTTCATTGAAATGTTTCACTGCACAAAAAGTCCTGTGTGCTTGTTAGAAAAGACTCTAAAACTAATTATGTTAGCTTTATAATTAACCACATTCATGCAAAATTTATGATTCAGATTTCAGCTGACATGAGAGCATTTGACAGGTGATGTAAATTGTGTTAGAAGATGAATTATATTGTATGTGTATAATGACTTTAGTTAGCGTTTTAGGAAGATTGTATAACTGACTGAAAGTGGTTTGACATTCCTGGTAAAAGTGTTGATGTAGTGGAAAGAACTCATGAAAAGTGATTGTCAACTCAAATGTAATCTTATTTTATTTTTGACATGGGTATTGAAAACCAATTTATAAACAATAGGTAATGCTACACTAAATTCATAACCCATGAACGCTTGTATGATGTCTGTGTGTCTGTCCTGTTTCCCTCTTTAGCATTTGCACTTAAGCAAAAAAAGTCCGACTTAATTAACACAGTTCACCAAAATAGTAAATACATAACAGTTTTTAGACTGTATAACATCAAGAAATAACACATACTGTCTCACAATTATATTATTATATATGAGTTGACCCAGGAGGCCAAATAAGTTTCAAATATGGTTCCACTTCTGGAACCAGGGTTCTCTTCCTCTACCAGTAACATATTTTATTGCACAAAGAATAATAAATCTAGATAAATAAACTTTTAGTGAATCTACAGTAATAACTTGCTTTTTTTTGCTTTTGCTTTTGCAACACTTTTCTGCTTTGAGCACAATATCATTTATATAAAATAAATTAGTTCACTTTTTACTATCTACCTGACTTTTTGACACTTTTATAACACATTTATTAATTTTAAAGAACTTTTTCACACTTTTCCCCCACGCAAATATTTACAGTCTACAGGTATGAACAACAGCTGTATGTGGGTGGAAAGTCCATTACCTGAAAAGTTTTCTCACTCTTTCCACACCAAAAAAACCTGGAATCACACCTCATTGACAACTATCACCGGCCCCCGAGGAGCCGCCGTCTTCTCCCTGCCGAGGTACGTCTGCGGCAGGCTCAGGCTCATCTGCGGCTGGTTGATGCTGCCCTGTCGCTGGAGCCTCTGGTCGGCGGCCCCCCTGTCCTGGCTGAAACTGTTTTGTCTGGTCAGCTGTGAGCCCAGACTCTCCTCGGGCAGGTCGAAGCTGCTCTCACTGTACAGCCGTTGCCGCATCTCGCTGGAGCGTTTCCCGGAGGCGCTCCTGGTGGGGTATCTCCGACCCGTCTTGTACCAGCCCGTCTCTTTGAAGACAAACCAGATGTTCCCGACCCAGAGCGCGACGTTTACAAATCCAAAGACCTGCAGAAGGACAGGAAAAGGGGCAGGAGTGAGTGGGCTCGGGTGCGTGTGTGCATCGTGGATTGAAAACCCACCACAGATGAATTCAGACGTGACCAGCGAGGCTCCTGGGTGGCTGTGCATCTGTTCTCTGGAGCTCTGCAGGCTGAGATGAGCAGCAGTATTTCTGTGGGGTTTGTAGCTGACTTGATGTCAGAAAGAGCTTTGGCCCAGCAGCAGCTGCTGACCAACCACATGAAGGAGAAAACGAGTGTGACCAGAAAATCCTGCACATGGCCGAAAAAGAGAGGAGAAAGGTCACCGACGGAGCGCTAAAGTCAGTTTGAAAGCACTTCAGGTGTGTTTTTGTGAAAGGTTTGTGCTGACTGACCACCAGGGGCCCTCTGTTGTTCCTCAGGTACTTGTTCTGGTAGAAAACGTACACAACAGTCGCCAGCAGCGAGTACAAGAAGGCGAAAACGCCCACGGTCAGAAAAAAACGCGTGGCTGAGGAAAAGTCACCCTCCAGGAAAAGAACTTCATCTCTTTTGGACTCGCAGAGGGGAGCCTTGAAATGCACTTCTTCTAATCTATACAGGCAGAAAGAGGAGTGGAATGAAAGAAGGTTCTCGGGACGCCAACAGCAACGCTGACACGGCAAAAGCAAACATGTCCACAGCAAATGACCATTTGTGTCGTCCTCACACCCTAAAACAGCTGTTGAAGGGTTCCCGCTTGGCTTTAAGTTCAGTTAGAGTGAGGATTAGGCTTAGGTTTAGGTTTAGGTCAAGGTTAGGTTAAGATTTGGATCAGAGGTTTGGTGGTGATGGTTATGGATAGGGCTAGGCTTAGGGAGTGTATCCTCCTGCAAAGCTACAAGGACATGTGCATGTCTGTGTGTGTGTGTGTGTGTGTGTGTGTTCTAACACACACACCATTTTTGGAGTGTTGAACTGTTAATTAGACACTTGGCTATCACTGACGCTGCCTCTGAGGCACGCTCGGGAGTCTGAGGGTGTTGGTAGTCCTGGTTCGCTGCTGCGCCATCGCACCAGCGACCGTTGGCTTTGACAGGGCAGCTGTCAAGCTTCCTGACATCGGCGCCAGTCTCGGCCAACCCTCGGAGGTGCCTGACGCTGTAATTTTGTGAAAATGGCACTTAGTTTGCTGGAAATAGAAAGAAGACTGCTGAACTGAGTCACGGTGTTCTCATTCTCATGACATCTCATATGTGTTTATGCAGCACAGAGTCCCAGATGGTCTTCGGTATATGCATGTGTGCAGGAGGCAGAACAGGAAGGAAACAGTGTCAAATTGCACGTACATTTCGGGTTTAATATTACATCAGAGAGGATTTCAGGTCGGAAAGATGCTGGGAAGCATTTAACACTTGACGGTCTCGATGAAGGTAAATGTGTATTCACATTTTAAAAAGGACAAATCATGTGGAGGGAAAATTAAAACTGCCAGCTAATGAAAAGAACTGCAGGAAGTGTACTCTATGGGGGTTCATTTTTAATGAACCACGATTATCAGAGGATAAAAGCAGAGATGTGGAACCAACAGGCTCTCTGCTGAGGCAACTTTGGGTGTCAGGTGTTAGATTTGAAACAGAAAGTGGTTTGATTTTACCTGAAGGGGTAACTAAACCCAATGTTGATGCTTCGGTTGCTGTCCCTCCTGTCTGCACAGTCCACTTTAACCTGTACCCGACCATAGTATCCCCCACATGTTGCAAAGGCACAAATGGCAAAAATCTGTTGGAGAACAAACAGCGGGCAGATGATAATACTGAATAATATATATACACATCAATATCAAACAGAGGATTAAAAATGGCTTGAAAACAAAACCTAAATAATTCAACACTCGGTAGCCAGCTAACAGTGCCGCCGACTGTGTGCTGCAGGGTAGTCCTAGCAGAACATCCAAAGCTCTGATGCTTTTGACAAAAACATTATTCTGTTTATTTGATATCTGAAGTGACTAGAAAAAAAATGGACACATCAAAATAACATGAAATGTGTTATTGATATACCTAAAGATGAAATAAAGAGGTGAAAAAAAAAAAAATCAGAAATGGGCAAAAGTCTAACTAACAGATTGATGAAAAGATGAGAGAATAAAATGAAACTCACCGGGGCAAATATGACCATACACATTGAAAATAATCACAGATCTGCCGTCCAGTTTGGTGCGGTGTCGAGTTTTCATCAGGTTGAAACGGCAGCAGTGTATCTGGGGGAAAGAAGGAGTGACTGTTTCCAGCAGAGGGGAGGGCTGACAGCACATTTCTGCCCCGGGGTGGAGTCTGGGGTACCAAGTGCAGAAATCAGATCATAAAAGTTTCAAAACATAAATAACCATTACATTTGTATACGTGGCAACGGTGCTGTCGTCATCATCGCAACAAAATTAGCTTTGGGGGAATTTGAAGGAAGAGAATTTTTAAAATAAAACCTTAAGGAATTGGACTACTTGAGACAAAACAAACAAAAATCTGACTTTCACAGTGATCCATTTTAAGGTAAAAGATGGAGGATAAAAAAAAAAAGGGTTTTCCTCCACTGGTGAGTAGCCCAGTTTATCACTGCAGCCAGTGGTTCTGATCCAGCTAAATCCAGTCTGGTCATTCCAGCTGTCACAGTAGAGGCCAGGAGAGCAGGACCTGATGAAAGGTGTCATGGAGATGCAAGCAGAGGTGTGACTGGGGCCCTCAGGGCTTACTGATAACCAGGTCTGTTTGATGTCTTATCAGCAAGACTGTGGGACCTGGGGGCCTATGAGGACTGATGATACGGTGGAAAGAAATGTGAAAACTGTAAAAGAAAAACCCCAATCAAACAAACAAACAAACAAAAATGAATGACAATATCACCAACTTGGTTTGTGACATCAGTTAAGAGTAGTAAATCTGTTTTTTAATGAGTTTACTGAGGAAACTTTACTGCCAGTTATGTTGCGTTTAACATTCGGTAGCATTTGCTGCCCTCTTTCGGTAACTTGTCTGTATTACAGATTACCTGATTAGATAATTTTTTAGTTAATTTTACATTTTGAGTTAAATTAATGAATTAGTCCTAAGGACTTTTATTGCTGTTATCGTTGCATTTTGACACAGAAGTATCAGTTAGGGGACAGAACACAGGATTATTTTTCTCTCCTTCGTTCAAAAATGTAAATGTTGGCGAGGAAATAAAAACATGACAAGTTGGTTCCGGCCTGAAAAGAGATTGTTTACAGAGAGCAAAATACTGAGAGAAATCATTACAGTCTTGATCAGGCGAACATTTACTGCAGAAAAACAAATGAACTTCAACAGTGTGAAGGCAAACAAATGCTGGGCGTGTTAGAGCAAAGCCTCACCTCCAAGTTATGACTTCCATTAATAATTGATGCAAAGGGTCAGCAGAAGTTCAGGTTAACCCCGTTTCGCACCTCCATAATTAAAAACACAGTATATTAGCTGTTATGGCGTTGTAATTTCACAACTTTATAGTTGTGGGGAGTTTATGAACTGCAATTATGGTTCACATTCCTTTTTGATATGGGGGGTGGAGGGAATATTTTATTTTGTCTTAAGTTAATGAGTACAGAGGCTGCAGAGGCCTCACGGTTTTCATTTGTATCAGTGCCGCAGTTTTCCCAGCAGGGGGCAGTACTCGCCGCAGCTGCACTAATTAGGAGGAAACTGGAACAGCAGAGTGGCTTTAATTATCCTTCAGATGCACAGCTGGTTTCTTCCTGCAAAAGCAAGTAAGAGGCACATTTCCGGACTGCATCACGTAAATACATTTAAATTGACACAGATCTGATCATTTATCTGGTACAGTCAATGAGATCAACACACCGCTCCAGCAGCTGGAGATGTTTTCTTTTCCTCCGTCCTCATACTGAAGAGGAGAGGCTCCTGCTGTATTATTAATGAAGCTTTTTCTGGCATCATCCCCGCTCCACACCGAGTCTGGGAAAGAAAGACATGAGCATAAATCTGCTCTGTTTTTGAGGTCTCCATTTACGCTTTACGTTGCTGTAAATTCAGGACTTGTAAAGTCTGACAGATTGATGTAGCTGTTACTTTCTCTTACTTTTCTACCTCCCCGGTAGATGATTTATTTTTTATTCCAAAAGATTTCAATACAGAAGGTCATAATTAGGACCCATGCACCTTTTAGCAACCTTTTGTTGCTAAAAGTGCAAAATAAATAAACCTGAATTGAATTGAATAAATGCAATTATTATTGAACTCAAGATCTTTATCTCCATAACCCAGAAAAAATGTTTAAAAATGGAAAAGATGCTTTTTAACAACAAAAGAGGCAAATATTGCTAGAATTGATGACCTCAAATCTGCCAATCTGTCAGTTCAATACCAAACCATCCAAACTCTGATTAGACCTTTTTTTGAGAAACTGGTGATTTCTCCCTTTCTTCCTATAGTCCCGCTCACATAAAAGGTCACATTTTCCAGGCCGCCGTAAACACACTCAGTTATTACGCGACTGTTATTAACAGAACGGCTTCAGTAGCCATGCTGATACTGACCCTATTCCATCAATCTCACTTTAAACGCGCTCTTGATATTTAAATATTTCAAAGACATCCTTGCTGAACTCAGCAGGAGCCCCGAGACGCCGGCTGAGTTTATGCAATGTGCCAAATTTATGCCACTAAACCTTAAAAGCTTTGCTGCTGCTGCTGCTGGAGTTCTGGCTGAATTTCACCTCGCTTATAAATTTTTTTGAAAATAAAAGCTTAAAAGTGCACGTTTAGCAAACGATTCTCACCCTGTCACTCAGAACGCATCCTGGTTGAACAAAGAATGTGTGCATACATCAAAGAGAAAAGTTGTCATGAATTATTATCACCCGCGTGTTCCAACGTCTGCCTCATCAGCACGCGATTCACATGTGCTGCCTGTGTTCCTCCCCCGGTGACACACCTGACAGCTTGTAACATGCACGTAGGGCCACAGACAGAGAGCGTGACTCAGGCCAGGTCTGGGACGCTCCAGCAGTCTGCTGTGTGTAGTGTTTTGAAAAGGTCAAGCAGGTTGCCCTCTGATCAGAGGAGCGGAGGGTTGGGCACCGCCCCCTGCAGAGAGCGTGGCCGTGCGTACGTGGGGGGGTTATTGAGCGCAGGGGAACGTGCACCGGCATGCTTAGACAAGCAGAAATATGAACCAGGCTGCACAAAAACAAACAGACCTAAACAGTACGAAGGCAAACCAGTGTCCGGTGTGTTAGAGCAAGGCCTCACCTCCAAATTATAACTTACATTAATAATTGATGCTTACGGTCAGCAGGAGTTCAGGTTATTCCCCCGTTTCGCACCATCTATAATTGAAAACGCAGTATAATAGCTGCTATGGTGTAGTGATTTCACATCTTTATAGTTTTCTTTATAATGCAACTGTACTTTTTTGTACATGATTATATAATGCATGAAGAATGATTGGTTGCTGCTGCAAAAGAGTGAAATTCCAGTGTCTGGCATAAAAAAAAGTACTTCTATTCTATTCTATTCCATTCTATTCTATTCTATTCCATTCTATTCTATTCTATTCTATTCTATTCCATTCTATTCTATTCCATTCTATTCTATTCTATTCCATTCTATTCTATTCTATTCCATTCTATTCTATTCCAATGTGGTGTAGTAACTCCCTAAAAAACCCTAATATTGATGTGTTACTCATCAAATTGAATGGCCTTTAGTGAAAAAAAAAAGCTTTTAAATACATAGTTTGACTGGGCAAGCTGGAAAACATGTCAGCATTTGACAACCTGGAAGTCACCTCCAGCATGAAGGTATAAAAGACACATTCGAAAGTCCCGTTTGAAAGTCCCACCTGACAGAAAGTGATGAGTTTTGGCTTATTTTGTGACTTTTTTCTCACCTGAAAAGAAAATAAACATCTGACTTTCATTCATCTGGGAAACACAAACGAGACTCAAAGTCAGTGTCAGTTCTGGTGAGCATCAGCAACTGTAGGCGTGTTTTTTACTGCACGGCTGCTTTAGGGCGACACAGGGCAGCGATTAATCTAGTTATCCATAGAATCGAGCCCAAGATGATTTTCTTTAATCAAAAACAGGTAGTTTGACAATCTTAGGATGGGAACAGACTTTGTGCAGCAGCAGCCTGAAGAACATCAACATTTAATGTGCACACCCAGAGCAGAGAACATCAGTCAATTATTAATGTTTGAAAGGTTTCTCGGCTCTGACTGAGGTTAATGCAGGACCAAAGGCTCTGAGAAGATTGCAGTTGCTGTGGAACGTTGAGAACCTGACAAATTGATGGACGTGAGGGGCGCAGGCGGGCTGGGAATCCGCAGGAGGACTCTCTGTCGGCCCAAACCGCAAAATCATTTTCAATTCAAAGTCTGGACAACAGGAGATGGAGCGGAGGCCTCGGCTGAAGATATAGAAGTCCTTGAAAGCAGGTCTACCAGCAGGGAATTCAGCGTGGGCCGAACACGTGGAGCAGCAGCTAAACGGCAGCTGTCGGGCCGAATTTAATCTGAGAGGTGAAGTCGGCGCGTGAGCCACATCTACGTGCGCTGGCTTTTAAAGTCTGCGGAGCGATGTTAGGGAAGGGGGAGGTGAGCATAATGTGGGTTAAAAGGGGTGGATGCAGGGGTTCTAAAACCTGAATTAGACGTATATACAGAACCAGGCCCTCAAACAACCTCAGTGTGTCTGTCGGTGTGACCACTGGGTTATTGACTGTGGGTGGGGTGGGGGAGTATTTTCTCTCCAAACAGTGACTCAGCAGGACCACATTTGGATTGTCGTCTCTCATCCTGGAACTCTGGAGGCTCACACCTCCGCGTTTAAAATAACCTCCACCCCATAGCGCACATCGATCGTGTCTAATTAAAGATGAAATCACGCGTCAGTCGATGGGATTCTGGATTTAGACTGGGCCTCCTTGCTGGCTGCACTGGTCTAAATGGGAACCTTTCCAGCAGGAAAGAACTGAGGCGCCGGAATCTAAATCCTCTCCGCTTTGCCCTCCTGACCTTGTGCTGCTGCTGTCTGACTGACGGCTGCTCAGTGATTAATTGATTCAAGCTGTATGTATAAATGGATGCAGGTCAATAAGAACGACGACGCTGATGTTTTCCGACCCGTAAAGACAAAACACACGATTAACACGCGGAACATTCATCCAGTAGAGTGTTTCTTGTGCACACTCTGCTTAATCGCTGTTAAATCCTGATCATTTAAAAGGAGGAAAATGCCTGCAGTCTCTCATGGCAGGGAACTAAATTCAAACATTTCTTATCTGTATTTTAATATCATGATGGCTCTCTGTGGTCAGCTGGGTTATTTGAAGTGGCAGGCAAAACAAAGATAACGTCTGTGGGGCTTGTTTTGATGGAAATCACCCATCTGACCCTGTCAGCCTCAATTCAGTGGCTATTTTAATGTGTAACGACACACTTTTTGTCCAAAATTTGCCTTGACGATAACAGCTGACAAACAGCCAAGAAAGTTCAATCATTCTGGGAACCAGTCCAGCCCAGTCCTTAGTTTTTGTTATTAAAAACATTTGCATTAATTGTGCATTGCTAACATTCTCTCCTGTGCCTCGCTGTCACAACCAGTTGTTAGTGTCTGTGCATGTTGTCAGACTGAGGAATGTGGGCGCATCATTGATTTAAAATCCAAGTATTCTTTTCGGAAGACGCTTATCTTCGATGTTAAAATTCATCATTTGTGAAGAAACTGTCCGGCATGCTGTCATGACAAATTGAGTCAGACGCCGGCCTAAATTGGGTCGGATTAATAAATTCCTTTTCAGAATTCCTGTATGAGAAACCTGCGTGGCTGCAGGGCAATTCAATTTCCTGAGAGAGAAGCCACGCGCTGCAAAAAAAAAAAAAAAAAAATCGATGTCTCCACCAGGAGCCAACAGGCAGGCAGCGAGCAGCCTCGGCTGCGTGGTTACCCCACCCACCCGTCCACGACACGGGAGTCGTTCTGGAATTCTGACGCCTCCTCAAACTGCAGCCGGAGCTTGTGAACTCCACAATGTTCCCCATTTCACTGGCAGAATCGGGCAGATCCAGTGGCAGCCATCTTAGGTGCACCACTGCAGGACGTTAGGGGACCGTAGAGGACAGACCAAAGCGCGTCCTCGCCCCGGTTCTGGCGCTGCGTTCAGCACCGCGGACAGCTCGGTGCGCCCGGGCCCGCGCCCGGCAGGCTGGGAGAGGCTGCGGCCGGCTTCTAGCGAAAGTAAAGGAAAAAAGAAAATCCACTCTTCATCCCTCTGTAGAATAAAGCTCCCCCGCTACTCCTCCCCTCCGTTCCCGTTCAGCTTCCCCCCCCCTCCTCGCATCCGCAGCAGCGGCCGGCCAATAAAATCGAGAAAGGACGTAAGCGTCGACGAGCGCTCGGCGCAGGCGGAGAAGGCTCAGTGTGGAGCAAGATCCTCCTCCAGCTCCCATCGTACTGCTGACATCTCACCCTGCCCGTCGACCACAACCACGGCCTGCGTACCTGTCTTCGGGACACACTCCACGTGAATTTTTTGACACGGATCAGGCAGCCGTCGCCGGGGCGAATAAAGGGGAAGAATAAAAACACCGCAATCCGGCAGGGCGCGTTACGCATAGACCAAGATGTTAGACCCGTCGTCCAGCGAGGAGGAATCTGATGGGATAGTGGAGGAGGAGAGCAAAGAGACGATGGCACCCCAGGCCGGATCCCGCATCTCCCCGAGCAGGACCAGCGAGAGCTCGGGCGGGCTGGCGCCCAGCAGCAGCCGCAGCAGCGCCCGTCCGACCAGCCCGAGCCCGTCCGCCGCCAGCGAGGAGAAGGAGGACCTGGGAGAAGCTGCAGAGGGATGAGGAAGACCGCAAAAAGAAGCTGCAGTTGTATGTTTTCGTCATGCGGTGCGTCGCTTACCCCTTCAACGCGAAGCAGCCCACAGACATGGCCCGGCGGCAGCAGAAGGTGAGGACGGGCCCTCGGTAACCACCAGGCTTTCTAAAAGCCTTCTTTCACATCATCGATGCTGTCATTGATGACCTACATAAGGTGGAGAGCACGGATCTGAAGGGGGGTGGGGGGGAAGGCCCGTCCTGTAGCGCACCGATAGACAGTCTCAGTGGTGCCATCACTTGTTTTCATCTTCTCGTCTTTGACGCAAATGTGGTTTCATAAGCGTGCAAGAACGCTTCGGGCACCGGGTGGTTAAAGGACTCCTGGTACCGCAGTGCATTCTGGGGGCTGTCTATAGTCCACCAAGAAAGGGCGTCCAAGCTTTCTGCCTAATGTGCACCCCTAGGTGTCTCTGTGTGTTCTTGACAAAAACAGCACATTTGCGCCATCACTTACCATTTAATCTACCCCCCCCCCACCCCACCCCAAGGTGACTTTTAGGTACAGACCTCTTGAGGAAGGTCTTCAGAGCCTTTCTCCTCTGCAGATGGGCCGGCCTCCTCTCCACAGGCAGCACTACATTAATTGCATTACACAATTTCTGAATTTCCATTTCTCCGTGTCTCGGAGCTCCTGGCTCTACGGGGCTGCTGCTGCGGTGCTTGGTTGGTATTGAAACCAGTTTCAGGGCACGGCGTCCTCACGCTCAAAGTCACCTCTCCCGACTGTACTCACAACAGACGCGGTGGCTCTGCCCAGCTTGTTGTCCTTGAATATTTGCCTTTCATTTGGAAGCAGATCATCTCTGTTTGTACTTGGCAGCGTTTACAGAGCCAACTCCATTGTGAGTGATCAACAGTCTTTGTGTGAGTGCACGTTTGCACCACGAACAACACTGATCACGTGAGCTCAACGGCACTGTGGTAGCAGTTTGTTGGGACTCCATGAAGGCTGGAGCTGCTTTTGCTCTGCCTGGACCAGCTGACAACCCAGTCTGTGACCTGACATGCATTACCCACCCACGGAAGTAAATACATTTTGTGTTTAACCTGCAGAAAGTTCATCCTTTCTTGGATGCACTTTAAGCCATATGGCCTTTTAATGTCTTTTTTTGCTGAGTCATGCTTTGGTGTATGTGGGTGGCCCAGAATCTCTGGGTTTCATTCGTTCATTTCCTGTGTGTCAGGTTCCTGAACTGGGAAACATGCTTACAACTGCACTTTTATATCTGGTGGCTTGGACAGCTGAAATCCTCCGGCGTGGGCGCGTAAAAACTTGGAGCGAGAAAAGAAGGCTGGCCAGGCATTCGGCAGATGTCTGCTGCTTTCCAGACACCAAACTGCTCTAAATCTGCACCCTGCTCTGGCATACCTGCTGATGGAGAGACAGGTGATATTCCTGAGTGGGCGTTAAAAAGAGTTACAGCCCAACTTGATACAAGAAAAAAGAATGATATAAAGTTCTCTCAGGACAATGACTGAAAACCTGGAAGTGATCTCTGGACTTCCCAGATCTCTGTGGTGAAGGAACGAGTGTCAGGTTAAATGTTCGAGTGAACTATCCCCTTAAATCTCTCTCTAATCTGAAGTAAATCTGCAATATCAGATTGAACAGCGGTGAAAGAGGATCATTCATTGTAGAAGCATCCTAGACCCGCTTGGCGTGTTTCGAAACCTTTCTGCTGTAACGTCATTTTCACAATCCTCTAATTTTGACATTTTCGCGTTGCATCGTGCACAGAATCTCACGCGACAGCATTGGGGGCGTTATGCGTTAGTCACAAAAATATGATGAAGGCATTTCTGCAAAAAAAAGACTTAAAGGCCTGAGCAGAAACATGCGGAGCAGCTCTGCGTTAATCCCTTATTAGAAGCTTTGGCACAGAAAGCAGCGGTGGGCTGTAGAGAAACAGGCTGGGGCCGGCGAGAGCCGACAGAGCCCCGCTGACGCTTGTTCGAACGCATTGCTTCAAGCCCGTGAAGGAGGGAAGACACTCAGGCGGTTCACAGGCGGCTGCTTCCTTCTGGAGGAAAGTGTTATCAGCTTCACTCTGAAAGACGTTTTCACAATGAGGCCGTCTCCAGTGTGGAGGAGGCACGTGCTGAATATGGCAGCACACATGGGGGCGTAACTATCTGGTCATGTGTGTTGTATGCGGCGGTAATTGTCAGCATTCCCTAATTAACCAAAAATAAAGAAAGAAAGGAGGAAAGGGTATTAACGGATGTGAGTTTTCCTTTGCGGCCCGGATCCTTGATTTAATTTGGTAGCAACGATAAGATGCACGGAGGGATGATCATTAAGGACAGCCTTGAAGGACACAACAGCCAGATGTGTTAAAAAAAGACTTTTTTGTCAGATGTCATTACATCTTTATTTAGAATGAACGGAAAAATGTCACTGCTTGTACCTTTTGTGCTGGTACTTGAATTCCACCCCTTCTGTAGCGCTTAGCATAATTTTTGCAATTACAGTGCTGGATTATACAAAACACGGTAGCCGCCTCTTTCAACCCGGTGAGTGACAGCATGAAAATGATGTTGGCAACAGTTGCATTTGAGCTGGTGGAAAGGAAAACATTACAGGGAGTCTTTGCTATAAAAAGAAAGACTAATGAGTGTGTGATGTCTGTGCATGGCATTGTTAGGGTTTTTGGCCCAGCTTCCTTGAAAAAGAAGGATGTACAGATAACTGAGGTGAGGCTGCCTGAGCACACAGAAGAGCGAACGAGGAGCGCTAGTGTGACATTGCAACCATTTGCATTATTATGTAAGATCTCCAAATGGATGTCTGCCTAAAGGCAAAAGACATCCTTTGTTGACAATAAAGTGGCTTCGCTGTCCAGGGAAAAAGTCAAGCTTTCGGATGAAATGTCACCATTCGGTTTGTCGGAGGGCCCGTCTACATGCAAACATTATAGTTTCTGTGACGGAACAGAGGAAAAAGGTGTTTAGAAAGGGAAACAGATGAAAAGCAGCAGGTAGAACACCCCCCTTCCTCACCCACACTCTGTGTATCCATGTGTAACAAATCACAGCTTCCCCGATCGAGCACCTTCTCCAGCTGAATGTAACCAGAATCCATTACAATAAAAATGGCTTCTCCCCGAGGTCTGGCCACACTCGTTTTTTGCCTCGCGCAGGAGATCAAACCTCTCTTGTGATCTGACGTAGGCGGCCGTGTCCCAAATGCAAAGCTTACACCTTCATGATTCCATGTGTCTAAAATAATTTCTGTTCCAATGCAGCGCTCATGCCAGGGATTACTCCTCATGCACATACCACTGTTTTTATCCATCCTCGGTGTTTCCATCCCTCCTCCCCTTTGTCCTAGAACAGCCTGGGTAATCTTATCTGTCCACCAGTACATCATCGCTGATTTCTACAGAGAGAATCTACAGAAACACTGCCTTTTAAAGTGTGACAGCATCATCTGCGTGACAGTTATCCTCTGTGGGCTGACATGAACTATGATTATGTTTTTTTCTTTTGTCATTAAAATCAGAAAAGAAAATGTGATGTTTGTGTGTTAACGGCTTTATGTGTTCATGTTCTCCTATTATTTTTGTTAAAAAAACCACTTGCCAATGAGTTTTCTGACAGATCCATAATTTATTAGCTGACTAATTGTTTTTACTCCAAAGAGAGCACTAAAAATAATGATTGGAATCGGTGCAGTTTGTGTGTTTGCATTGGGATTTTTGCAGCATCTGAAGATGCCTTTGCAGTTTTAAGATTCTAATCTCAGTGCCATTTACATAACTCACTTTAATACCACTGCAGACATCACACGGAGCAGTTAAACCCAAGATGGTCAAAGCTAATCAGCTAGTTTCTCCTGCCACGCTCTAATAATCCGATGTTCTTCAAATGCGACTGTTTCAATATTTTTTTGAATCATAATGACTTCTTTCTGTGTTCATTTAAAAGGGGGAAAGTGTGAATTGGCATGCGTGATGTGCAAGTAAAGCCCACTGTACGTTAAGTTCCGTTGTTTCATGAATCTTTCATTGTGTGCAGGTGTATCAATCCGCACACAACGTTGTTTCAAAGGGAAAATCATTAGAGCATGACTGGAATAGACAGCGAGCAGAGAAGTAGGAAAACATTAGCTGCAGCGAGTTTCCACATTAAGTAAGAAAACGGTGGGACCGTTACCGTGCTCCTCTATTGGACTTTCTTTTCCCCCCTCTGAGCGCTCTCACTGGTGCATAACAAACACAAACCACATCGGTGAGTGTGTGTGTCAGGTACACACTGTGGGCTCCTTTTTTTCCATGTCCAGCTCAAGCGCTGTGCTCCTCTGCTCACACTCAGCATGTGTCCGGGCTTGTTTGATGGTCAGGATCACTGCCCCGATCACACTCGTGTACAACGGCAGAAAGAGACTGCTGATGGGGGCAAAACAGATACTGTAATGTCAAAGAGGGATCAGAACAGAGGGAGGCAGTAGAGGTGGTATGGTGCAGAGCCAGAGCAAGCACATTCGATCTTGTGCCACGTGGAAATATTTAGTTGAAAACTCTTCGAGACAGCGAGCACGATTCCATATTCTGAAAAAAAAAAAAAAAAAAATCCAACCATTGGAGGCACTTTTGATACTCTGAGGTAAAATAACAGCACAAAGCACTAATATTAAACTAGTGGGAACTGCTCATGGCATCCATCTTAAGTGATGAGTTTTTCAGCATAATCAGGAACCAGCTGAGCCTCGTGTCTGCTGTCAGTGTGTTGGTGGTGTGAATGCATGCGCGTTGCAAGAGCGATGAAGATGGGAACAGAGTGTCCCTCCTGACTAAAGGAGAGAGGCTGCTGCCACAGATCCAGAGTTTCCACTTCCATCCTTGTTTGCAGTGTGTCCGTCTGCACAGAACACCTGGCTGTTTACTGACCCGTGTGCACGTATATATCCCTCTGGCTTGTCCGTGCGCGCACAGCTAGTTGTCGATAAGACCTGGTGCAGCTGCCTCTGCAAAACTGCTGTTCTGTGAAGCCTTTTGCCGGTAGATTCAGTGCAGCTGCCAGCAGCTGCTTGCTCAGATGGACTCGTGGTGTCATCTGCTGCACGGCCAAAAGTGCTGTTGTGTGTTGGGAAGATTTAACAAAAGTGTGTTTGCTGTAGACCACAACAGCGCTCTAGGTAATAGCTCTGGCTTTAGCAAACAAGGTTATGATAGGATGAAAACATTCAGTCTGCAGGATACAGGATGCAGCGATATTATACAAACATGGGTAATGAGACCGATTTTCTTTGGATTTGCGGAGGACATCTGAAATTGAATTTTTCGGAATTTCAATAGTAATCTTTAGTGTGACTCAGCACCGCACAGCTTCTTTATTGAATGCGCCAGAATGGTCACTGTGTACTTTATGCTGCTTTCAATTAGTTAATGACTCCACTTATCACAGCAGTTACTTCAAAAACCATATTCATGACCATTTCAGAGGGGCTGCAAGGCGAGCACTAATGGGGGTGTTTATCAGCAGGCCCCTGTTTGAGCACAGTTTCTCTTAATTCCCTTTGATCTGTTATGATGAAGGTAACTTCTTCCCTCTGGCCCATCAAGATGTTGGAGTGCAGTCCAATGAAGTGTCAAAAGCTGATACCCGAATCTATGGACCCAAAAGAAATTTAACTATTTTACTACATTTTATAAATTCTTAACTACCAGTGAAACTACAGTTTGTCCATATTTATCTTATTTCACTTCACGACAGTGTTACTGTGAGTATTGCACAGACCGGAGTAAACGTAGAAGCATCTGAGGGGACTGGCTGGCCGCAGTAGCCTACATATTTCTAACATGTCCGATTTATTATACAGTCACAAGCCGCACCTGTATATAAGCCGCATGTGCCCACATTAAAGACATGTAAACATATTTACAAAGAAAGATCGGTACACAGAGAGAGTTTTCAAAGTTTTAAGAATATACCTTAGCTTTTCTTTCCAAACAGTGCCTGTGACGCGGCAGTAACACAGCAGGAATACGGTAGCACAGCACTAACAGGGCTGGTTAAAAAAAACGGTAAAAGTCACTGAAAGCCAGCTCGACTGCTTTTAACTTGAAAGCTGCGTCATATGCATTTCTTCTTGCATTTTCACATGATGAGGGTCTGTTCATGCTAATTTTATTCACGGACAAAGCGCGAGGTTACGTTAAACTTGCATCTTCCTCGACACATATATTCCACCGGTCTCACTCTTACCTTTTCTGCTCGAGCGCCCCTGGCGGCCGTTAGAAAAAATGCATACATTAGCCGCATCATTGCATAAGCCGCAGGGTTGAAAGTTTGGGAAAAAAGTAGCGGCTTATAGTCCGGAATTTACGGTATTCACAGACCGAGTAAACGTAGAAGCATCTGAGGGGACTGGCTGGCCGCAGTAGCCTACATATTTCTAACATGTGCCTTTGATTATCAGTAATGAACAGAAAATAAACATATTTCACAGTTTTACAAAATGTCTTTGAGGGCAATACAAATCACCTCATAATTAATGGACGTTGTGCTCTTTTCAATAAGATATGAGGCTGAATTTTTCACAGTGACGCAGACTTCGCTTTAGCCACATGGTCGAATAAAGACTCAGATCCATAGTCATTTTGAGCCATAATGAAGTCACTGTACTTTTCCAAAGGGTTGATTAATGCCCACTTCAATCTGAGCCAATTAATTATGGCCTAATCTTGATAAGAGCCACAGAGAAAAAAATCAATAAGAGCAAAGTTGAAAAATATGTCCTGGGTCTCCTGCAGTGCTGATGAAAATGAAAGCATTTCCTCCTCATTGATCAAGTTGGTTGCTAATCAGCGCAATCAACAATGAGAGAAGGAACATGTGGAACAATGAGTCATAATGCAGACGTTTCTGTCCACCGGCTCATTTTGTGTCACAGGC
>CAAE01014979.1:1857223-1891405 GCA_000180735.1 Tetraodon nigroviridis
TCTTTTAAAGCTTACAGTGAGGTTATTTCAACTGCGGATCTGGTGACACAAGCAAAAGTTCCAGTGTAGGCAGCTACAGCCTGGTTTATTTTACACTGATTTCTGTTCCTTATCACTCACCCTCGACTGCACACATTTTTGTCTTCCAGGTTCTTTCCCGTAATTGTGATTCACAAAAATCCCCCGGTTGACTTGATCAAAAACAGATTTTATTTTGCAGCTTCCTTGTGAGGAACTAAGCCTTTTCATTCCTGTAAACCAAAGTTAACAGTTACATCTTCCGACCAGGACTTTTATCGGTTTAAATTCTGTTGAGCTCATTTATTTACATGTACATTTGAATGACTGCTGTCTAAATCAATGTTTGCATTTAAAAATATTTATTTTGTCATCCCTCAGATTACCAAGCAGCAGCTCCAGCAGACCAAGGATCGTTTCCAGGCCTTTCTCAATGGAGACACACAAATCGTGGCTGACGAGGCTTTTATCAACGCTGTGCAGAGCTACAATGAGGTACAGACAAGCAGCCTGAACCCATTTATCATTTTCCACTTTCTGGTCTGTATCTCCTGGATTACATCTGACTGTGATTTGAAACCCCAAATAACAAGACTTGACTTTTAAAATCTGAAAATGCGAGTCCTCCTGCTGCTCCCTGTCAAACTGCTGATATTCAGACAAGAGCGAGAGTGCTAAAATGGTGGCTGAAGCTTGTCGCGTGCTCAGATTATGAGTCAGAGCAAATGGCTGACACAGACATCTATTCCAGCCTCACTATTTCTCTTCCATCAGTCATCGTTACCCTGCTTCAAGTACAAAAAGTGTGTGTGTGTGTGTGTGTGTGTGAGTGTGTGTGTGATAAAGCTGAATGATGATTGAATCCACGATGGAAGGAAAAAACACCTATTTTTGTTTCTCAGTCTGCAACCTCTGGAAATGTGGATAATTCATAATGATCCCCCCATTTTGTGTACTTTTTAAAAATAATAAAGTAAATAAAGACTTGAGTTAGGTGCAAGACATTGAAAACTGGGAAAAATAACACATTTTTAGCACCCAAACCAAGTGTGGATGTCAGTCATTATATCAAAGCCAGTTTTTAGTGATTATTTAGCATCTTCTTTGCAGTTAAGGTTTTTTTTTTCTTTGGTGGAAAAAAAAGCCAAACAGCAACCCAACAATGAAACCTCCTATTGATTTTCTGTCTTGTCGCTGGCATCATCGCACGCTGTTCTCCAAAAAACAGGACTAATGCTGTAAATCAGGGCAGTGTCATGATTCAACGCAGTGGGCTTTTCCCTGTTTTACCTTGACTCAGCAGAGGTGAGGGTGGGGGTAGGGACTCTGTATTTCTGTGTCTGACTGACATAACATTCAACAGTTTAGCTACAATCATTAATGGCTCAAAGTTTCAACTTTAGTTTGATTATCAAGCAAATCTAACATGTATTTGGCTGACCTTTCAGGTTTTCCTGAAAAGCGACCGTGTGGCCAAAATGGTGCAAAGTGGCGGCTTCTCCGCGGGTGATTTTAGGGAAGTCTTCAAGAGGCACATCGAGAAGCGCGTGCGGAGCCTCCCTGAGATTGACGGCCTGAGCAAAGAGACGGTGCTTAGCTCCTGGATGGCCAAGTTTGATACCATCTACCGCGGGGACGAAGACCCCCGCAAGGCACAGCAGCGCATGACCGCCAGCGCGGCATCCGAGCTGATCCTCAGCAAGGACCAGCTGTACGAGATGTTCCAGAACATCCTCGGCATTAAAAAGTTTGAGCACCAGCTTCTCTACCAGGCCTGCCAGGTAAGAGATGAAGCCGACAACTCGGAGTCTTTTCACGCTTTGTTCAAATCCCTGACAGCAACATTAAATATGCAGCATCGTTATATTAGACAGTTAGCTCTCAACTGTAGCTACACTTTTTTTTATGCATAATAAATTTCATAACATTTGAAAAGCCATTTTTACAAGATGTTTTAAAACAGCTAGAAATGTAATATATACTTTAAACAGTTCAAAGTAAAGTTAGTAAGTAAAACAACTATGTAGTCTTTATGAGAATTTTGTGGGTATTATTTTAAATGGAACTTGACTCAGGGGTGATGCAGGACGGTTGCACAGCTTGCTGGTTATGTTCCAGTATCACCAAGATCAACGCAGGTAGGTTCTGCTCTGCAGAGTGTTGAGCAGCGCGCGCCACAGATGCACATCAAGGGACAATAAATCACACTCTCCAGATCGCAGTGTGCTTTTTCCCTCTTAGCTACCTTGAAGATGATCCATTTTTCTACACTGTGATGGCAGCAGAGCGATTACTGTGAGGGCGGACTGTCCCTGAAAGCACCGCTGTTGGAACAGTCAGACACGGAAAAATCACATTAAAATAATGTTGATAATTTGGAGCAACTGGAGCAACAGTTGAACATTTTCTAACACTGGTGGATATGTGCCTTTGCAGTCCAGCTCTTGTTCCAGCTGCAGTCCTATCCTGTCTCCCCTATTTGCCAAATATATTAACTCATACTATCAGATTATGATAAACCTAAAGCATTTTCTCAGTAAGGAATCAGCAACCTCATTCCATCCCCTACTAAATGATAAAAATCCCTAAAACACAATGGTGCAGCCATCCAGTCAGCGCCGTTCACGGCTGCTGGGATTTGATGAAAGGATTTTATTGGCTTTGGCTGGAATTCAGAGGCTACCTTTTTTTGTGGTTATCTCTCAGGATTTACTTTTTTTCCTCCCAGTTGCTTCTAAGTAATATAGAGGAAGTGCTGGTCTATTTCTGTCTTGTGCTGGAGTCAGAGCACGCCGCTGGAAGTGACTCACACCCTGATCAGACTGGTATGTGCAGCAGCTGAGGCCGCCAATCTGACCAAACAAATGTGAGAAATACATTTGGAACAAGCATATTTATTCACCATAATTGTTTAATGAGATCAATGAAGCTTGAAGAAAGTTTAATGTTGCATAAAATAACGAATAAACCGACTGGCTAGGATGGTCAAACCTCCTTGCGTTGCTATCTTCTTGTGTCCTTTTAAAATTAATAAAATGTGTCTATCAGATAGTTTTTTGTTTTTGCAAAAAAGCCTCCAAAACAAACAAACAAAAAACCCCGACAACCTTATATTTGCACATTATTTCTTAATAACTGCGAAAAGTTTGGTAGCTCAGTTGTGCAGGCTGAGGACAGGTGTGAGATTTCACAGGCATGGACCTTCTCTCCACGCATAACCCCCCCGTGGCTGTGTGCTCTACTGTTGATATCTCAGTGTCCACTGGCACCTTCGCTGCGCTGTTGGCCGCCCACCGACTCCTGCTTCACCACCTCTGACCTGCTGTCAGTTCGGCTAACGTCTGTGCGCCGTTGCCCTTGTCGGCTCTGCTGCTGTGAGCGGGCGAAACCTACCTTTTACCATCTTTTTTTTTGCATGGGGGTTGTCTGTCCACCTGTGCTGCACCTGTGGTACTTTGACAACAGTGACCTTTGGGTGATTATAGGCCAGATGAAATGGGGACGCTGTGGGGCTCAGCAAGAGACGCTTGTTAGTCAGTTCACAGAAACGCTGACCTCCGCTCCCTCTATGTCGCTTTTTCTGCTGTCAGGAGGAGACCGAAATCTGCCCACCTTCGTGTTAGAAGCGTTTGCTTCGGCTGCTTCTGCTGCTGCAGAGTTCGAGTCGAGTATAGCCGTAGAAGTCCTGAGAGTTTTATGGGACCAGATGAGATAGTAAAAAAAAGCAGACACTGAGCAGGCCCACAGCTCCAGGCAGGGCCCTGCCGTGGCTGTTCTTCTGGGAGCTCACAGCCAGTCAGATGTTGCTGGCGAAGCACAACAGGTCCTGTGGGTTTTGACAGGCAATGCTGGAATGCCAAAGGCAGGGAGGCAGGATTCGCCAGGCGAATCTGGTTCAATGCCTGCAAACATGACGATGAATGCCGCTTTTGTTTATGTGCCACTGAGGGGCAGAACGCCACTGAGGACCGTTGCGCTGCGAGTGCTGACATTCTTTTGTGGCTGGTGGCAAAGTCTGATTACGTTCTCTACTGAACAGGAGCCAGGGTTCTACAGCAGGGCGGCTGCTGGTTGGTTGGCCATAGTAAGGCACAGGAAGCCCTTTTAGTTTAGACTCCATCTGGCTGGGCCGGTTCAGCTCCACATCAGCGAAATATCAAGATTCAGGACAGAAAAGATGTCAGAAAGCTAAAATTGGTTTTCTTCCTGTTTGAGAGTAATGATTTGAGCTTTTTTCCTCATATCTGCTTTCCCTGTGTACAGTACGTCTTGTTATTTGATCCCAGTCTGGGCTGTGCCCGGCTTCATTTTTCCTGCCCAGCCCTCCTTTCCTGTTAACAGCAACAGTGTGACTTCAGCTCCGTCTTTGTTAGGAATGATTGCTGGAAGAGGCAGCAGAGATCAATATGGCAGAGAATGACAGACAGGGCTTGTTAATGTAATAGGGTGAAATATAAGGCAAGGAGAGGTCAGCGCTGGCAGCCTAGTAGACTGGAGACTGGAGGTGTTTAGGGCACTGAAGAGCAGGCAGATCCCAGGGCCCGATGTACCACGCTAACAGCTTTGCCAGGATGCCTTGAGTGATAAAAGATGCTTCTTTTCCTGTGATTAGTTACAGTTAGTTTGCTGCTTTACGTTATTACACATGCATTCTTAGCAGAGTTAAAAAAAGTAAAAGGTGAAATTTATGTTTTCAGTCATCGACGATCTTGTCTCCGAGCCACAGATTTAAAAGCCGACTTCTTTTGCAACACAACAGCTCAGTGAGACGAGTAAAATGAATTTGCCTGGCTCTGCATGCTGCAGCCGTTGGTGACTCTTTCTGCGCAGCACATATGTCTCAATTAAATTTCCATTCTCATGGAGAAAATGGTGCTGACTGGTGTGTCACAACATGACATGTGACAGGAGTGAACTGGTTTTGGCTGTGAAAAGGAGGGAAAAAAGAGAGAGCTGTCAGGCCCTCGCCCCCTTTGTGTCAGCTCATATAAAACCTTCATTTCTTATTGATAGAAGATAGTCACAGTTTTGGCCTGTTCATTGCTCTGGGGCAAAAACCAGGATGAGAGATGTCGGCCATCTTTGTCTTACAGCTGCACAGATTCCAACTCTTCTGGTAATATAACATTACTTTTTTTGCTGTTTTCTTTTCCTGACAAGCAGCTCTGAATGGCCAGTCCTTAACATCCTGCAGGTTTTTCTTGGTCATAGCAACAATCATTGCAACAGAGATAGTTTCAGAGCCCCGTGCATGAAAGTTCTGCTGCCGTTCTGCTTTTACAGACTTAGGACCATCAGTATTCCTGCAACTTAGTAACACATAGTCTGTGAGCTCCGGGGTAAAGCCAGAGGTATAAATCATCTCCCACTGAATAAAGGAGTATTTGCATGTTTCTCTGTTTTCAGTTTATCCAGATCTTCCAGTTTCCTTCCCTGGACAAAAAAATACTCATCATCTTGCCTGGAGAATCTAAAAATGCACCCTAAGTGTGTGTCCTGTGGTGGACTGGTATCCAGAGTGCTTTTCCACCCCTGACCCAGCGAATGTTGGGATAGAGCCCTGACCACCTCTCCCTGTGAGCCTGATTAGGCATTGATTCACTAATCAACATCTTTAATCGTCCCACAGCTGGACAACCTGGACGAGCAGGCTGCTCAGATCAGAAGAGAGCTGGATGGTCGTCTTCAAATGGCAGACCAGATTGCCAGGGTGAGTCAGACAGATATTTGAAAGTAGCTTCACAAACATGGTGTCACCAACTGTTGGTAAACATCAGAGCAGCACTTCCAGCCACGGCTACAGATTAAACAATGTGGATTTGTAAATCCTCATCAGCTCTGCTGTCTTTCTTGGTCTAAACAGGCTGGTAAGTTCCTCAAGTTTGTGTCGAAAGACATGGAAGCCATGTATATCGAGGAACTCAAGTCATCAGTCAATCAGCTGATGGCCAACCTGGAGAGCATGCCCGTGTCCAAGGGTGGGAGAGTTCAAAATCCAGAAGCTGAAACGGGGACACAACACCTCTATCATTGACATGGGCCAAGAGGACGAGAACACACTGTCCAAGTCAGACGTGGTTCTGTCCTTCACCCTGGAGGTATGGTCACTCATGAGGAGGGCAGGTACCAGCGTTCATATCTGGGGCAAATGTAGCTCAGGACTGGGGGGGGGGGAAGTTCCATATTGACATACTTTAGTTAAACTTTTGCAGAGTTTTTTTTTTTCTTTTTCTTTAGTTCGCTCTTTTCTAAAGATCTGACTGATGAAGAACTCTGCACAGCAGCACAGAGTCTCGCTCATCTCCGAACTGCCTCAGAATAATCACAGATCAGATCTACTGCCACTAGATTCACACACAACGCCAGAAAAAATGTTTTCTATTTCTTTGATTGGGATGATTCTAGGGAAAACATTCTAATTTTAGCCTTTTTTTTAAACTTGGTGGCACATCTTTTCATACCAAAACTCCTAAATCAGAGCTCTTCGTCGACTTTACTGCTACTGCTCTTCACTAAATATAGTCGCAGACAGCAGATCCATTTGGGGCGTTAAACAGACGCTTTGTGAAGAACAGACTTTCTCACACTCTCTGTCACACTCACACACACACACACACACACACACACACACACACACACACACACACACACACACACACACACACATGCACACACACATGCACACAGGCGCTCACATTTTACCTGTTTTTTAAGAAGGAAGTGCAATGTGTCTTATCATTTCAGCAATGAGCTGTCTCCTCTGAAAAACAATCACACCCCTGCCCATGTGATCTGGTTCTTTCAGAATTACTGGAATTCAGAATGTACAAAGTTATAACAAACATGTTCTCTCGTTCAGTATGGACTTTATTGTGAGTTCATACAAAATGTGTAATGTTGAACATATATCTTTAAATCAGTTGAACTTATCAGCTCTGAAAACAGATTAGATATGTTTAAACTCGCATTTATATCCAATAAATTGGGCTCAGTTTAAAAGGGTGGAATACTACTGCAAGCGTATTGGTATTGAATAAAATCTGCTGTAAGAAAGTGCAAAAAACATCCATGAAACAAAGTTATTAGTGCTTCTGGCAAGCATCACTGAGACTGTAGAGGCTGTGCTGCATAAACTTGGAAAGTTTTGCTGAGAACTCGGCTGTGACCTGTTTCCAGAGATGATTCACTCTTGTCTGCACCAACTCGCTCTGATGTCTCTGCTTCCCAGGTGGTGATCATGGAAGTGCAGGGACTAAAGTCTCTGGCTCCCAACAGGATTGTCTACTGCACCATGGAGGTGGAGGGGGGCGAGAAGCTCCAGACCGACCAAGCAGAGGCGTCCAAACCAACGTGAGTGCTTCCCATTACATCCTACAGCATAAAAATAACATGCCCGTTTTTCAAATTTCTCTCCTCCTTTTAAAACACTGCATTAAATTTACATCAATGCTGGTCTTTCTCTACAAGGTTAAGCTGAGGTATTCTCTAAAAATACCAATATTTTCTCATCTAATTAAGTCTTACTGTGCAGCGCAAGATGCAGATGTCTCTGCAACACATGTACAGGCTATTTTAAGGCCTAAGTGGTTCTTCTGATGCCTTTAATTTAGGAGCCATTTCATGAAGAGAGTATGAGAGTAGTGAAATCACATGAATGAAAGAGGGGATTAGAGGAGAACAAAGGGTAACGAGGGTGTGTGTGTGCGTGTGTATGTGTGTGTGGGGTGGGTGAGCCAATTGTGAGAACACAAGTTACATGTGCTGATGAACATGTGACCGCTGTTTGCATTTACTAATTGCTTGTGTTTGGTTAAGAGAAAATAATGATTTTATGCTAATGAAAGGCTGGCCCAGCTGGCCCAGATGAGATTTTTACTGCTAATGCTTTCATGCTGTTCTTCACACACATTCAGCTCAAGTGAAGCTCGCAGGTGAAGCTGTCAGAAAACAACGCTGTCGTCCGTTAATAGGTTTCAGTGTGATTCACAAGGTCACCTTCACTGGCCGCATGATGCTTTCCTCAGAACTCGGATCAGCGTGCACTCGCTCACTCTCTGTAGTTTGTTTCATCAAATATGAATGTCTGACATTAACACACCTCATTCCAGAGAGAGAAAAATGCACATTAGCTGCCTCAATTCCTTCCTCTCTATATAGCCTTCAGAGTAATTAGTCTGAAGGCTATAGTCTAACTTAGGAGGGTCTGGTGACAAATCAGCTTTTAAACACTGAAAATGAATCTAGTATCTGGTGGACAAACCCAGCTGATAACAAATCAAAACATTCTGTAACTCAGCATTCTGTAACGCATTACCATTTAGGTCAAATCAAAGAAATATCTAGCTTCAACCTACAGGACAAAATGAACAAATTAACCATCAATGTTTTCATTAATGTTAGACCCTGCACAGATGAAAGTAGCCAAATACCCTTCTCTGTGTAACCTTCTACCAGCTTAATAATCTCTCTCAGCATGCCAGTCACTGCTGCATTAGGGCTGTACCATTGCTGCCAAATGCCGCATCCTCCTCCTCCTGTGAGGGCCTTGCTGCCATCGGCGTCGAGCTGAGCGTAGCTTGCAGGCACTTCTTTAGTTTGAAGTCTAATTCTGTACTGTCAACTTGGTCTTTTTACTGTGAAATCCTCACCCTTTGAGTTTACTCAGAACTCAGAATCATGCAAATGTTCTAAAAAACAGCAACAAACACTGCACAACATTGTTCCTTCTGAGCTGCCAAAGAGACTGAAAAATTAGCCATTTTCTGTACAGGTTTAGGACTTTTACATGCTTTCATTGCCAGGTTGGAGCTGAGTCAGTGCTCGCTGAAGAGTCCTCGCCTGTTAACTCTCCGCTGCCCAGCTGTTCTGGAAGCTAACCTCCGGTGTGTCTTTTGTTGTGTCTTTCAGATGGGGGACCCAAGGAGACTTCACCACCACACATCCTCTGCCTGCTGTCAAGGTGAAACTGTTCACAGAGAGCACCGGGGTGCTGGCACTGGAGGACAAAGAGCTGGGCAGGGTAACACTTCTGAGTGCAACTACCACACAAATGTTTTCAGTACATCCTCCCACATGTCCCAGAATAATTAGAGAGATGCTCACATTCAGCCCATACCTTTAAGAGCTTTTCCATTACCTGTATCACACTTTAACCTCCAGTTTTTACAATAAGGTGCAGCTTATTCAAATCTAGAATTTTTTTTTAGTGAACCGAACAGTCCTAGTAGGTAGAAGCGAATTGAATTGAAGTGATTTTTTGTGCTTTTAATTCCAGTGATTGAATAATTTGACATGATTCTTGTGTAGAACTTCCTGCAGACGACTTTAATCCCAGTCGCACGCAGAGAGCCGCAGCATTTTTTTGCCCTCTATGCTATCCTTTCTAGAGGTGTAAGGTTACTGTGATAAATGGCAAATGGTTGGCGCTCCTGTTGTGACTTTGACCTTGGGTTTGTGACAAGGTGCTTCTGCTGCTGCAGCGGCTTTGGCAGGAAGGCAGTTCTCCTTTCTGAGAGCTCGGGCCTGCTTCTCTGTACTGTTTCTCTCAGTCTTGTTTATTTTAATTGCTTTAAAACTAAACCTCATATAAATACCTGCAGTAAACACACCAACTGATGGTGACATATTACAAGGATATAGCAGATACATTCTTTTTCTTTGAGCGCAGGTCGTCCTCCATCCAACTCCTAACAGCCCCAAACAGTCAGAACTTCATAAGATGACCGTGACCAAGGCGTGCCCTGACCAGGATCTGAAGATCAAACTGGCTATACGGATGGACAAACCCCAGAACATGAAACACTGCGGGTTAGCCACACAATTCTGCTTTTTTTTTAGTTTTTCATCTCTCTTAGCTTCTATGGCCTCATTTTTAGTCCCATACTTAATACACAAGCCAACTGCGCTCCCTGGTGGATATTCAGTGCATATTTTATATATGTATATATTTAATATTTATTATTTATATATTTAATGTTTTAATCTTAAAGAAAAAAAAAAAAGATTCAATTAATTAAAGTAAGTGTGTTGATGTTTTCTTTGTGTCCTTGTCTTTTTAAGGTATCTGTGGGCTTTTGGAAAGAATGTTTGGAAGCGCTGGAAGAAACGTTTCTTTGTCCTCGTGCAAGTAGGTCATCAGACAAATAAACTAGGCAACAGAGACTCCTAGAGGTTGAGGGCATTTTATGCCGTTCATATTTACATGGAAGACAAAGCTAAAAATATTTTTGTTAAAATAACCATGGGCCTTGTTGAATTAAATGCAAACCTTGTGTTGCAGGTAAGTCAGTACACGTTCGCCATGTGCAGCTACAGAGAAAAAAAGTCTGAACCGCAAGAGCTGCTGCAGCTGGATGGTTACACGGTGGACTACAGTGACCCACAGCCAGGTGAAACGGGATTACCTTTGCAGCCACGCAAACTACACAACCACACCTGGAAGTGACAATGTTCTGCTCCCCACGCTGTCGCAACAGGCTTGGACGGCGGCCGGGCTTTCTTCAACGCCGTGAAGGAAGGCGACACTGTGATGTTTGCCAGCGATGATGAACAGGACAGAATCCTGTGGGTCCAGGCCATGTATCGCGCCACCGGCCAGTCCCACAAGCCCGTCCCACCAACTCAGGTCCAGAAACTTAACTCCAAAGGGGGCGCCTCGGCCCAAATGGATGCTCCCATTTCTCAGTTCTGTAAGTAGCCCAAAGCAGACCTTGGTCAGTTGCAGACAGCAAGTTTTCATCCACAAGGCAGTAAAGCTCTAATGCCATAAATGTCCCACGCCATGTGCTCCACACTGCAATCACAGAATGTGCTGGTAGAACTAACACACAAGCACACACACACACACACATGCCTTGAGCTCTCACAGATCCCTCCAGCATCTGATGGACTTCCACTCATTGTCACCACTCCCACAGTGTTAAAAGGTGCAATCCCATGGCTATTCCATCAGCTGGTTTACATGGCTCAGACTATTGGAATAGTATCCGTCATTTGAAAAGAAATAACTCCAAAAAGATGCTGTCATCTGGCATGGCATCGATCAGGACACAAGCCTCTAGACTCACCACCCAAGCAGACTGCAACATTCAAGCCTGCTGGGGTTCAATCTAGTTTGACAGTGCCAGAGAGTGCTGGGCTAAATTTAGGCCAGTTAGCTCTTAGCCATTTTTTGAGACCCCCCCCAATCTCAGATGGTTCACTCATCGCCAAATGACAACCCAGCCACATAGAACATGTTTAAACATTTAACCGTTCTGTCGCTGAACTCGCACCTCTAAGCAGCCCACAAGTAAGGTAGCAAAGTGAAGGTAAGACTGTGCAGTAGTGTCGTGACCATCTCTCCTGACCTGAAGAAAAATCAAGTCAAAGACAAATTTCTTTAATCCAGACTGTGATTTCACGGATATTCTTCGTACTCTATACCACAATAATAGATCCTGCTATTCAGAAAACAAAAGTGCACATTTTTGATGATTAGTTTCAGAAATTACAACAAAAAGTTTTAATTTTAAAGAATACTCTTGTCATATTTCACTGAAATGAGGCAGTCGAGTAAATAAAATTCCTCATAAAGATATTTTAGATTTTTTTTTTTCCATAATTGGAGTCACACCACAAAGACCTGAATTGGATTAGTTACTCAGAATCCTATCACGTAAACTCTATGTTGTTTCTCCATTGGTTTCTTTGTTCAGTATATGGTCGTTCTTGTGGTTAGTTGACTCCTCTGATGCCAGCTTTTGCCATTCAAAGCCCCCTCACAGTGGCACAGACCTCCACCTCTGCCTCCCTTGAAACATTGTGGCACACCACGCATACATGTTTCACCCCCATGGTGGTCTTGAATGGCACTGGGTCCATGTTACACACAGCCCTCCTGACTCTGCTGCAGCACAATCAGACACGGTGCTATAAAGGTCCAGCCGTTGGATTCAAATTTAAAAAAAAATAAATAAAAAATCTAAAACTGTTCAATCTGAAAACTGAGTTCAAGGGTTTGTCCACTGCTTTTTTTGTTGGGGGGGAGTTAGTGACAAAAACAATGAAATTAAAGCTTAAATTGGTATAACCAATACTTCTATTTGTTTTCCCCAGAATTTAATCACTTTTCACTGATTGGGAACTTAATCTGCTAACACAATGACAGAAGATGTGTCATTAACTATCCTACAGGTTACACATATGAAGGAAGAGGGCTGGACTAGACCCTGCAGCATTCCACAACAGAAAAGTAGCTGTATGATATTAAAGGAAAATAAATAAATAAATAAATAAATAAATAAATATAAAAAAAACATATGCCTCAGGACCTTTATAGTCTTTTTGTTTTTTCCAAAATTCCATCATTTACACACAGTGTAGTGACTTTCAGGTGGTTCACTTCATTGGGAGGTGCCAGCGTCTCTGTTAACGTGTATCCTTGAGTTCCTCAAGTGCTCTTACAGTCTAGAATAACTGAACTGCAGTGGAGTGATGAGGGGGTCAGTTCTTTCTCTTCTGTCTTTGTCTGTCTCTTATATGGCTCTGCATCAGTCTTCATGTATTTTCACACGTACTCACACAGCACCACCCCCACCACCACCACCACCAACAGACTCTCATGTTGGGACAGGTCGTTGTGTTTTCAGTTGTCTTTTCTTCTTCATGCTTTGCCTGTACACCCTTCTTGAGTAATGCAGCTTCTACAGTAGGTCAGGGTCTCTCGTGATTGCTCTCCTCCAGCCTTGTTGCTAGTCTTTATGTTATTCTGGTTTGTCCCTTCTTACCCTGCTGTCTTCTAGCTGGACTCAAGGGTAAGTGCTTCCCTGTAGCCGGCACAGTTCAGATAATCCCCGCTGATTATCTGACAATTTCAAAGTTCTTTCTTCTTCTTTCTCTCTTCTCCTTTTTTTTCCCACGTCTCGCCTCATGTCTTAGATACTAGTTAATAGTTTTTTCCTTTTTTTCAACAACTTTTACTTAAGGATCTAAGTTTAGGCATTCATTTGTGCCAGTTTAGGATGCATGTATCTAATCTTAGAACTTATTATTTGACTCAGTAATGGTTAAAGCTATCGTAGCTGTGACTGCATAATTGCCTTCTCTCTTCTTTGGCATTGGTGGCTGGATCCCTCTGTGTAAAGCAACAAATTTCATTTGTTTTTGGAAAGACAATAAAAAATTGAAAGGTTGTGAAAACGCAGCGAACATCAGACTCCTATGTTTTCCAAAGACAAAGCGATGTGCCAGTTGGTGCAAAATGATGTGCAACAGTGGAGGTGAAGAGAGGAGAACACGTGGCTGAAATTTGTTGATCACGCTTTACTTCAGAGGGTTTAAATTGCTTTTGTTGTTTCTTTCCTTTTAGCTTTTTCTGATGAGAGCTGGCAAATATGTGTGCGGAGTATTCGAATCCTAAAAACAAGGAGTAGCTAATGCAGCCTCTTCTTACAGTAAAATACTCCGGACTCCCCTTCCTCCTCCTTCTTCCTGATAGAAGGGCCTATAGTTGGAAGTTAGTCCCGTATTACACCTCCATGCAAGGAGAGATCGCATTATGATTTCTTTTGATTGCCCTTTGTTTGCCTGAATAGGAGAACACGTCTGTCATGTGTCCATAATTTTGTACAAAACCAGGACTTTTCATTCATTTTCCCCATCTCCCAGAGAATGATACAGTTCTGCCTCTGTCGGCTTCATGCTATTTACCCATATACTTGCACCAGATTGTATTGCTACCCTATTAGAGTTGTCCAGTAGTGGTGTGCCTGTTAGTGTTCTCTGTAGAAATCATGAATACACTGCAACATACAGTATTCAAGTATTGTCAACTTGCAAATGCCAAGAGGGAATAAAAGGAATGCAAAAAAAAGGCACTATTAAAAAAAAAATATATAAATAAATAAAGCTGGACTGCGGATGTGCATGACATTTAAAGGGTCTATGAAGTCACACAGTTCATCAGCATGTGATAATCTCTATCTGTATGCAAAAAAAAATACTCATGCATTTGAGGATTTGTTAATCTAAACCTTCTTTTAAGTACTGAGTATACTCTAGAGCAGAAGATGTAGCCCACTGAATTGTAGCCCACTGAGATGTAGCTCAACCTCAGACGCCTTCTATGGACCGGATGTTTCCTCACTGTGGCCACACTGATCCAACAACATCACTGTCTTTGTGACCTGTTCCCCAGTGAACTGTCCCTCATCGTCACGCTAAGTCGTTTCTACCAAACTGTATTCTCTTGGTCTCTGACCTCACATTATCTGTCCCGCTCCTCTCAAAACAACCTCTCTTTTGCCATTATCTTTTTGTGATCTCTCTCTCCACCTAAGACATTTTCTTTTGTGAGCACATATAGATTATTCACACCCATGTGATGCTTTTTCCCCCTACCTTCCAATGTCCAATGACTACTGTTGCTTGAACCTAAGTGGGTACGTTCACCTGCTCTGCTCAGCTGAAAAGCAGGCTCTCACCTCCCGCTCCCACTCCCCAAACCAGATCCTCCTATGTCAGTGTCTCAGAGAGGATGTTAACTAGCATCTCCATCTATTATGAATGATGTTTTCTCCAACTGTTTCAGTAAACTAAGCAAAGAAATGATGGTCAGGTTGTAGGTGGTGTTACAGTAGTTCAAATGACGTAGTGTAATCAGTCATGAGAGGTTACTGCAGTGATGTTTTCTTCCTTCATTTTTACTGTAGAATCATTATGCTTTTTCTTTTTTAGTTTTAATACAACTCAATATTACTAATCTGCCATATTCATTTTAAAAATACCACTTAATGCAATATCTGGGTTTGTTGCTCTGATTTTCTTTTTTTTTCTCATGTTTTTGTCTTTTTTAGTAGCACATGTCCCAATATCTGTCAGGACCTGAGTGACGCTCAACAATGGCGAATGGCAGAATCTATTGAATACATAGGCCACTAACATAGCATGTTTTCTGAACTTATAAAAAAAAAAAATCCTGAGAAATGTGAGGGAACGTGACGTTACGATGCATGCATGCACACATGAGAAAAGATTTTTTTTTAAATTCTCATCAAATACATACATTCAAATACATACATCAAATCTGTTTCAGTAAAACAATGCAAGTTGACAATGTAAGCTGTAAGTGTATAGCATTTCCCTTTTTAGAAGTAGAAAAATAACCCCGCCCCAGTGTGTTTAATGCTGTGAGGAAGACCTTTAATTGATTTGGATCATCTTCTTTCCCCTGTGCTGTTGGCCTGATAGACGCTGACAGAGCGCAGAAACATGGCATGGATGAATTTATCTCCGCTAACCCCTGTAGCTTTGACCACGCCTCACTTTTTTGAGATGGTGCAGCGGCTGACATTGGACCACAGGCTCAACGACACCTTCTGCTCCCTGGTAAGTGTCGGTGGATGAATAAGATGAATGTGCTGTCAGTTATCTACTTTAACTCGGTGGTTGGCGTTTGTCCAGGGATGGTTCAGTCCAGGCCAGGTGTTTGTCTTGGATGAGTACTGTGCTCGAAACGGAGTACGAGGTTGTCACAGACACCTGTGTTACCTGCGGGATCTCCTGGAAAGAGCAGAACGCGGGGCCATTATTGACCCCACTCTCCTCCACTACAGCTTTGCGTTTTGTGCCTCCCATGTCCATGGGAACAGGTGTGTCCTCCTCTCTACTTTCAGTCTCTTTTAAACAGGAATCAAGTCAATATGATTATGAAAATTGTCTATCAAACAGAAAAACTTTTTCTTTAGACCGGATTTATGTGGCAGAAATAATTAGTGAAAAACATTCAGGGTTAATTTAAGGCTCATTTTTGTCTTCCATTCATTTTTAATTCAGTCATTTTTATGTTTGTTTGATTTTATGTCATATTAATTCTTTAGTCTGCCATGTGTTTTTATTCAGTGTTGTATATCTCCACATATTTTCTTGTTTTCTACCATTTTCTTTGTTTCTTTTTCTCTGTTTTTTGTTGCCATAGTCTCTTACTGTCCATATTATTCATCCTCCCATGCTCCGTTAAAGTCAGAGAGGGCAGCAATTACTGGGGGCCGCTGGGCTACGAGGCCCTAATGTCCCCAAAGGTCCCCCAAAGCCCAGATGCTCGCGCTGCCTCTAAACGAGTGCACATATTCAAGTTTAGAAAAAGAATGGATTCCAAAATACCGCTGTGTCAAAGGCCCAAAAGGTGAGACGCTGTCCTGTGTGTGTGTTTTTAGCAAAGGGAACTCGGAAAACACAAGTTGAAGCTGGCTGCTGTGCAGCTCAGTGCTCCCAGGCTGGGCTTATTTATCTGTCTGTGCTATCGACAGCTTAACTTAACCTATACGGGTGTGATCCTCGCAGGCCGGACGGGCTGAGCACAGTGACGGTGGATGAGAAGGAACGCTTCGAAGAGATCAAAGAGCGGTTGCGCGTGATTCTGGAAAACAACATTGTAAATTTCAGGTAAAGCACTTAGCGAGGGGCTGGCTGTGATGCACAGTGGAGCGTTGTCGCTGTGATTACATATTGATTCCACATCTTTCCTTGCAGATACTGTTTCCCCTTTGGCCGTCCAGAGGGAGCCGTCATATTTTTTAACAGGCAGTAAAATGTCGTTGAGGAGCTTTTTACGGCTGGCTCTGGCTCTTTGTTGTGAAAGGGAAGGACATGTTTGTTTCCCTACTAATCAGCAGATGACTTCAGGGCCTAAAGCTTCTGCAATCTTCTGTTTTATTAAAAATCAAAGTAGCTCATGTCAAATGGAATTAGACGTGTAGCTGGTTTATTTCATTTCCTACATGTGTTCAGAAGCAACTTGTTATGAAAAGAGAGATTCTCGCTGGTCATCGTTCGCGCAGACAAACTAACATTTTCCAACTTTAAATCCTCAGTTTTTGGTCAAACAGAAACATGTTGGAAATCAGAACCTGCGTCCAAAGAGGAGGCAAAACCTTTTTAAAGTGATGCAGCAGCTCTCAGTTTATTTTTGGTGATACAAACAACTTACAGGGTGGAATATTTTAAACAATACACAAAAACTAAAGAGTGGGTTGTTGTTTTTTTGGAGGAAAAATAATAGTACTGTGTTGACCCTGACCGGAACCTCTATAAATATTAAAACCTGCTAAAAACACACACACACACACACACGCACACACACACACACACACACACACACACACACACACACACACACACACACACACATACAAACATTGCCCAATTGCATTGCTCCTCCCTCTCTGGGTATCTCCTGCTGACTCTGCCTACCTCCCCCTCCTGTCTTCAACCTCCAGCAGCTTTCCTCTCTCCTCTGTCTTCACCTTCTGTTCTCTGCTGTCCGCTCTTCTCTTTCTTCTACACACAGTTCTGGGCTCTGCCAGACTTTTTTTTTTGCTGTTTTCGACCTTTTGACTTGTGATGTGTTGAGTGGCGTTTCAACCAGATGAATGCTGGGTTTGAACCGCTGAGAGCCAGCATCAGACGCCTGCATGTGCCTTGAGATGTCACATGATCTGTCTTCACTGGCATGGTTTACGTATCAAAGCTGATATCAATGCCAAGACACTTCATGATTCTTATTCCCTCTTGCTATATTTTTAGAGTTGGAAAACTCAAGTGTTTACGATCCCTCTGACTGTTAAAGATACTAAGGATTCAAACCTTACTATCTTGCCTTGTGAGTATTTTCTGTTCTTGTGAGGTGCCTGGTGCAAAGCAAAAAAATTTAAATAAATAAAAAAAAGACAAAAGAATTTCAATAAATAAAATTTGGCTTTGTCACTGGGTTTCCTGCCCGGTAGAATGTTGATTCACTCGGAGAGCCCACCTCCCATCAGCCTCTGACCTCCAGCATTCCCACCTCTGACCCGAGCTTCTTGCATGCCCTCGTCCTTTTTTATAGGAAAAAAGAGGGAAATGTATGAGCACCCTGTCTTCTGCTTGGCGTCTCAAGTGATGGATTTAACCATCCGTGAGTACCCTCATCGTCCTGTGTCCTCCTCCTCCTTCTCCCCCTCTTCTCTCTCTCTCCATCCCGCCTCTCCTCTGTCTCCAGCACCGTTGTTTACGCCGTGCTTGTTTTATGACTGTGGTTTTTGTGTCTGTGAGAGCGAGTGCCACAGAGGTTCGAGCAGTGCCACACCGAGTCTGTAAGGGGTGTATTTTTATTTTTTTTTTTAGAATTTAAAATAAAAACAATCTGTTTGTGATGGACATGAATGAGAAGTCTGGTCTGTTGGCTTCTTGTTTTTATTTGATGCCCTTTTCTTTGACTTGAATGCATTTTTACATTGCTTACAGTGTTATCTGCTCCGGTCATGTGGTCTGATCATGTATCAGTAGTGTGATGTGCCAAACAGGTAGGGTTGTTTTTGTTTTTTGTTCATCTCACAACCACACCTGAGACAGTGAGGGGGTCTCTGCTGACACATCCATTCAGTGAGGAAGACAGGAGAGGGTAGCTTTTAGAAGATCTGATGAAAAATCAGCTTGCTGTATTTCGTCCTTGGTTCTTGCAGCTGTTTGTGTACCCTGTGTACGGTAGTGGAAGTTTTGTCTCGTTAACAAACATTTGTATCATGATTTTCATTTTCCACAGGCTAATTTTCCAGCGTCCGTGTTTTTTAATTGTGTGTTTGTGATGTTTGTCTGTCGCCCAGCAAGCCCTCTCCCCCCTCGGGAGCCGAGATCATCCCCACAGATTCTATGAAATGGCTCACTTGGGGATGAATAACAACTTTCCAACCCCCCACCCGCTCCCTCTCCCCTGTCATGTGACAATAACCCCAGAAACACTCTAATTCTAAACATTTCTTTATCTTTTCTCTCCCTTTGTCCTGCTGAAGTTGAGAAAGGTCAAAAGGATCAGAAGGATCCAGGTGAACATACGTTTAGCTTGTGATTTAGTTAGTGTGCACACACACACACACACACACACACACACAGATGCATGCATGTATGGTACATTATAAATATCTGTAATACACATTAAAGTTCTTGTTTATATTGTGTTATTTTGATCTAATTTCAGATTCGTTACAAAACTTTTGAGATTAGTTTTGAAAGGATTTTTTTTCGAAAGATGCAGTTCTTTTCTGTCTTGAACAATGTTAAAACAACAATTAAGTATAAAAATATACATTTAAATGATGCTTGGATGGTAAAATAATTCAGATTAATGAGTGCTCAATTTAAACAAACAAAAAAGAGTTTAATATAATGTTTAACAATAAATGTGCCAGCAATCACAAATTCTCTTTATGTCTGTTGTATAAACTGATTAGATGTTCTTTAGGACCAAAAAGAGCCACAGAGAGAAATCACTGTGATATAAATTAGACTTTATGTGTAGATTTAAAATTCTGCAAAGCATTTTTATTCAACCCAGTAATGAAGAACTCAAGCGAATAGAAATATAAAGGTGTATTCAGTTGATTTGGAAACAAATCTACAATTCAGTTCCATATTTTAATTGAAAAAAGGCTGCCTAATGATAAAACAGTGATATCCCTGGTCAAAATCTATGTTTCATGTAGAGTTATGTATACATGTGATTTTTATTTCAGGTTTGTCTGGTCATTCACTTCTGTGGTCTTTTTATACTCATACTGTTCTATGTAGTCGTACAGTTACATCGTTCTGTTGGGTACAGGCAAGCGGAGCTTTAGATAGTTGTTGTTATTTAAATCAAGCAAAAGAGGGGTGGTGTACCTTTTAGCATCCAAAACTTATTCCATAGCATTGTAAAAATTATTCATTCAATCTGATTTGCTGCAGAGGGAAGTTCACGCAGTTTACGTAAAAACTTTGTAAGAAGTAGCACATTTCAGTGGTAGGACATATTTTGGCAGAAATATTTACCTTCTTGTCATATACCAGCAGATTTGTAGGAAATATATTTTTTACCTCAAGATTTGTGGCCGATAAACTTTTCTTTCCATTCCTAATCATTGTTTTATTCATATAGATAATAAGACTGAAATAAGTCTAAAAAGTAGAACATAACACACCTTTGCCTTAGTACACGTCTGTCCAGATCTGTTGAAGAGGGATTCGGTGTGTTAAACCTCCGTATTTGGCGTCAGAATGAATGAACTATTTTTACAATGCTTGTATGTTTTTGTCTCAGACCATACCATGCAGCAGCATCTCACACAGACAGCTTACTCTGTACTGCTTTGCACTCTGCATGTTTTTGATGCCGCATTGCAACTTCATCTCCAGCGTACATCTGATGATTACACACTCCTTCAGCTCTGTCGCTTGATGTCACGCAACCCAAAATACAGATAAATGAGAAGAGGCTTTCATTATTTATGGGTTAGGCTGGCAGATATCACAGTGTAAACACTGTGTGTGTTCTTTCATTAAAGCTAGAAATGTAAGCAGGAAAAGACACATCCCCCTGGAATCTGTGCTTGACTAACCACTCATCCCTCACCCTCATCCTTCTGTCCCAGAGAACGTAGGCCGCTTAGTCACCCCTGCCAAAAAGCTGGAGGAAACAATTCGCCTGGCGGAGTTAGTCATAGAGGTCCTCCAGCAGAACCAGGAACACCACGCGGAGGTGAGTTAGAACCCTCTCCTGCTCTCCTCCTCCAAACACATTCCCTCTATGCGCTCACTCTTATCTCGCTGTGGCCTGCAGCAGAGAGCCGGGCTTAACTTCTATTAATACCGCTGCCTTCATCTGAGGGAAGAAAGAAAATGAATTTACTCTAGACAAGCTCTAATTGGTGGCTGACAGAGCGTGGCTGCGTGGTTGTGTTAATGCAGCGAGCTGTAGCTGGTCTTTAACATTCATGGCAGGGTTGCACTGTCACAGAACAGTGAAAGATTTCACTTGACAGTGCAGGATAAACATAAGATGAGGTGCCATTATATACTGCATCTTTAAATTAGATTATACTGGGATGAACAAATGCACCCTCCTACTTCCAATTTTATATCATTTGTTTTATTTTGTTATGGGAAAACATTATATTGTTTTGCCTCATCCTGTGGTTTTGGTTAATTTAATTCTCATAAGGAGTTCAGGGAATTTAGATTTTAGGCCACAAACATGTGAAACCCTTGTTCATGAAGACTTTGCATCAGATTTAATGCCAATATTCTGTTTTGTGGTAGTCTGAACAGATGCAGTCCAACAGGCAGTGTTCCTCTGCAGTGTTTGATGAGCCTTGCACCGCTGAGAGTCCTGTAGAGCTTCCTGTTAGGAGAGCTTGTGTAGAATATTGAAGGTGACGAAGCAGATTTACTGTATCTTTTTGAATATGCTTGACAGGCGGCAGTCACGGGTTCTGGAGATCAATCGGTACAGTATTTGTATTTTTTTTTTTTACTTCCCTCTTCAGTCCCCATCACAACCCCCCTGTACGGCATGTGCGCCACGATGGCAGCAGGCACCTCTGTAGACCCAACGAGCTCATAGACGCTGTAGCCATGGGTGGGCTGGTAGATCCTGAGAGCAAACGCGATTCAAAATCTTAAAAGAGGCACTGTAGCTTGCGCAACATAACTGTGATCATAACGCATGTTCATCCGGCCATGAAGAGGTTTTCCTTTTCTCTCCCCAAGCATGCCGAACCAGTAAATTCTCCAAAAGTTTGCTCCATGTGAACCTTACAGTTTGATCCACCATGAACATGTGTTTCGCCTCCATCTAGTGGTTAAGTTCACAGTCTGCACTCGTTCAAGCATTCCTTTCCCAGCTTCTCCTCCTCCATTCCTCTCTCCTGTCTGTTCTTATCTTAATCCCCCTTCAGGAATAACACCTCAAAAGTACATTATGTTCTGTACCTCTTCCTGTGTTCCTATTGTTGTATGTCCGAGCAGGGAAAAGAGGTATGTGGCCAAGTTGACCGAGAGAACTCCCATAATGCACTGTGCATGTTCACTAGATGATGCCTTGTCCCCCCTTCCTTGGGATTGCCACCCTACAAAGCTGCATAGATGTAAAACTGCAGAGCTGGGGGTCTGGGGTCTACCTAGAGCTTTGAGGATTCCCATGTCCTTAAAGTCAAGCAAAGGTTGGAGGCTGCTCCACCTGCTGACCTTTGAGACCTCATCCCCCACCCTCTACTGGGGCCAACCTGCTGGAAGCACCCACTGTTCCCTCTTTCCTTAGTCACTAAGAGCATCTCTCTTTGAATGTGACAGAGAAGAGCTCTGTTTGTTGCCTGTTTCTTTTACGCTAAAACTGGTCAGGTTTTCATATATGTGCATGTCACAGGTGAGTAGAGGGGTAAGTAAAATCTTTGACTCCCCCAGAGATGGGGGAGTCAAATTACAAACACTGTAAAGATGCAGAATGCGTTGCATGCGGCGTGATTTGGATGCAATCTTGCATCACTGAAAAAGAAAATGGATTGATGTCTGAGTGGTCAGACTGTGCGCGAAGCAGCTGCTGCACTTGTGCCGTCACAGAGCGAGGAAGTCCTGACGCTGCTGGAAAATGCTCGGCTGAGCCTCACGCGCTCGCCAGCTTCATTAATTGGAAGAGATTCTGCTAATGGTTTTGTTCTGTGCGCTGCAGTCTTTGAAACCGGGATGTGCATGAGTCACAGTGGCATCTGGCAAAGCCGTGGATTTGTTGCTGATGTGAATGGTGGGCGCCCCCCGTCTCTTAGCCTGAGAGAAAAGCATGCTGGGAGCTCCACGTTTGCATGACAACAGCATTAAATCTACGGATTGTGTCATAAACATGAGTCCAAAACGACTGAAATTACCAGTCCCGCTTTCGAAAATAATATGACACACACACACAAACACACACACATACACACACACACACACACACACACACACACACAGAGCTATAGAGCAAATGATAAAGTGAATGTAGCAAAATAATCAACAACATCCTTAAAGGGATGTTTTGACATTTTTGGAAATTCTATTGATTGCTTTGCTGAGACTGATTTATACTAAAAATAAAAACACTTGCTAAAGCTTTGGCTTCACATTTAATAAGGATTCATATCCAACTCTCTAAGAGTATATTTCAAAAAATGTGCACATCAGCCATTAGTTCCACGTCATACGTTTTTGAAATCTACCAAATCTGCCTTTCCCTTCTTCCTTGTTAGTGTCCTGCGTTTCACTTCATGCCTGAAGCCGAAGTCATGTTCATCTTTTGAACTGCTCCATCATGCTGTGTCTCCAGGCATTTGCGTGGTGGACGGACCTCATGGTGGAGCACGCTGAAAACTTCCTGTCCCTTTACGCCATCGACATGGACGCCGCTCTGGAGATCCAGTCCCCCGAGAGCTGGGACAGCTTCCCGCTTTTCCAGCTGCTCAACGACTTCCTCCGTTTGGACTGTGAGTTCCTGTGTTCACACATATATTCAGTCTTTAACCACTTTGAGCTTTTTTTTTTAGCATAAAAAAAAAACCAACTAACAAAACACTAATATCTTTCCACTTTTGTTTTGCACAGATCACCTGTGCAATGGAAAGTTCCACAAACACCTTCAGGATCTTTATGCTCCACTGGTGGTTAGATATGTGGATTTGATGGAGTCCTCCATCACACAGTCAATTCACAAAGGATTTGAGCGAGAGTCCTGGGAGCCTGTAAAGTAAGGAGCGTCCCTCTTTGTAGCTAGGCTGTAGGTTGGATGGAGGTGCCAAGCTTTTATCAGATGACAGACTGAGCTTGTGGAGGCTGGGAAATCTCAGCCAGCAGCTGCGATGTTCTCCTTTAGGTCCTCTCCTTATAAGAATCAGCCAAGAGCGGGCTCGATAACCTATTTCCTGCACTGCATAAAAATAGCCCGTGCGTCTTATTTTTCTCTGACATATTTAGGTCAGGGCCACTCATAATATTTCTGCTGGGTTTTTTTGTAAACTTACTTTCATGATGTGCGTTTGAACATTGAGCCAGAACAAAAAAAAATTATGTTGCTTCCACAAATTCACTTGTTGTGTCTTCCATATATTTGGTTATATCCAGAATTTATTAAGGCCTTTTTTTCTTTGTCTTTTCTCTTTTCTGTCCTGCCGCTACTTCTTTTTTCCTTTCATGCAGTTTATGTGGGTATCTGGAATCTTACAGTGTCCAAAAAAAGCCTGCAAATACAGAAAACCAGAGCATCGGTCGGCCACCTTGCTGTTGGTTGAATGTTGGAGCTTTGACATTGTGACTGCCTCTTTTTGCCTCTGATTGGTTTATTGTGAAGCAAAACCATTTTTGCTGTACAGACCCAGGCAGAGGCACACCAGGTTGTACCAAGAGTTTCGGAGTTTTGCTCTTCAAACCCAATCAGGCATTGGCCAATAAGAGGCAGGACAGGTCACGTTCTGCTTAAGATTGTCCTAATTTTCAGTATTTGCACCCTTTTTGTCATATTTGGACACTTTTACATTGTTTTTTTTGACCATTTGCACGGGTCCAGGACAGGGAGAGTCTTCCCTCTCTCTGTCTCCGTATCTACGAAAGTTACTTTTTAAGTTACTGTACATTCCTGTCTCTACCTAATTTCTCATTTTGCGTTACTTATAATGAGTGTTACATGGCTTTTCGCTGCTTCCACGCCACTGTTATGGATGCTTTTTTTTTCTTTTTGTCTTGTCTTTTCTGCAGGAGCTTAACAAGTAATCTGCCCAATGTGAATCTACCAAATGTGAACCTTCAAATTCCCAAAGTACCAAATCTGCCAGTGCCAGTAGCAGGACTATCAGTTAACCTTCCACAAATGCCTAGCTTTTCTACCCCGTCATGGATGGCTGCTATATATGACTCCGAGTGTGTATTCAATTAGTTCACTTTAGAAATACTCAGCAAAGCAGGGATCACCTTGGTATGAAGATGCAAAAGAGCTTTCAACAACCAAATTTAATTTGTCTTAAACATTCTGCACTGATTTGTGTGATTTACCCTAAACGGGTGTTTTGTTTTGTACGTGCGTGTTCATGCCAAGAGCTCTCTGAGAGGTGTCAAAACAGTTGGGGTTCAGCCTTCTGTCACAAGAGACTGAAACACTCTCACTTGCTTCAACATGCATGCTGTTGAGGTGAGACGTGGAGATACGGGCCACATTAAAATAATGCTGCTTTAATTGGGGATTTTTATGTGCAGAACAAAAAAACAAACAAACAAAAACAAAGAAAATGAGGAGTAAGCCAAGATGTATCTCCCAAGAGTTGTTGTCTGCAGACATTTGCATTAGTTTGTAGATCATTCATGGCTGTAGGTTCATCTCTGACCTTGAGCATCCATTAGTAGCCTGATTGGAGGGAGGGATATCAGGGCTTGCGGTGGAGGAGATGATGCAGACCCACCTGGCAGGTGGAGTCTCGCTGTTTTGTCATCTTCTCTCCTCTTCTCAACAAGCTCTTATCAGGCTACAATGAAGGTCTGCATGGTTTGATCGGCCAGCTCTTCCAATTGTCCCACCAACCTGGGGACATGGAGGCTGAGAGGGGGTCTGCAGATTCAGAATGGAAAACTGTGACTAAAGGTTTTTTGCACACCCTCGCTCACCCCCCACCCCCCCCCCACCCCTCCGTGTTGACAGAGTGCCATTAGCTGCTGTAACTGCAGTGGCTTCTCCCTGCATGTGTCCACTTCACCTCCCAGTCAATAACCAGTGCTCTGCAGCATGGTTATTGGGTCGTTAGAGTAAACCTGCTCCTCTTCACCCATACACAGACTATCCACTAATGCACCAGTACTCAGGAAATGAGAGGGATGGGACAGTCGGTGTATGGTCAGAGCAAACTCTGTTTCGGTGCGGAGGAACACCATCCCCCTCCTCTTTCTCCTCCTCCTTCTCTTCCTCCGCACCTGCCACCACAGGCCAACCACTATAACCCCACATCTCTCTCTCAAGAAGATCTCTCTGACCCGTGTGTGTGTTTCTGTGTGTGTGATGGCAGTAACGGCTCTGGCACGTCGGAGGACCTCTTCTGGAAGCTGGACGCCCTTCAGACGTTTATCAGAGATCTGCACTGGCCTGAGGAGGAGTTTGCACGGCACCTGGAGAGCCGCATCAAGCTCATGTCAAGCAACATGATCGAGAACTGCGTCAAGCGGTGTGTTTTTTTTGTGTATATTGCTACATAAGAAACCTTCAGGCAACGAATGTTGAGAATGAACGCTCTGCCCGATGTTTGATGCAACAGCGTGGATAAATATTTCACTTGCGTTGCAGCACTCGGATGGCATTTGAGTCCAAGCTGGCAAAGAGCAGCAAGTCGACAGATTTCCGCATTTCCCCGGCATTGTGCACCATGTTCAACGTGATGGTGGATGCCAAGGACCAGTCTGCTAAATTATGTGCGATGGAGATGGGCCAGGAGGTACAAACATGAGGGGTGGTTGTGTGTTTAGGAGGACATCGCTGACAGCTCTCGTTATGTCTGTTATCTCTGCAGAAACAGTTCCACTCCCACATCGATGAACTGATAGAGGAAAGTGTGAAAGATATGATTCAGCTTCTGGTTGCAAAGGTGCGAATGTGCATCACCTGTGTTCATAACTGTCACTATGACAGTCGATCAACTGAAAGAAAACAGTCTTTATTTGTTAAGACATCAACTTATTTATCAGCCAAGACATGAAACCCACACTCTATTTTAAAGTATTGGTACTTTAAAGAAGACTGCCAGCCACTGATACTTGGGGCGAAAACAAACAAACAAAAAACCCCCAATATTGAGTAGTACTCCTTGCTGTGGTTTGACACCACAGGGAATTACCATGTGCATCATGTTTCCGCAGTAGTGTAGACAAAATCCTTGAATAAGAACATTAATTTTAATTTTGCAATTCATTTGGTTTTTACTTCTGACATTTGAAGGTCTAGACCGGCAAAAACTGTTACTTTGTCTTTCTAAGTAATGGAGGTACGTTCAAATCGCGCAATGCGCACGCTCACCGCTAGGTGGAGCCATTTGTCACACACTGGGCCCGAGATAACGTTTATTTATTGGTTTTTAGCAGAGCTTTAACCTTTCATGTAAGTGTTTTTTCTGTTGTTTTTCAGTTTGTTGCCATCCTGGAGGGAGTGTTGGCCAAGATTTCCAGATATGATGAAGGAACTCTCTTTTCCTCATTCCTTTCTTTTACAGTGAGTTAAATTGCCTTCAGCAATATTATTTTCTTTTTGGACATCAACCTAAATGCAATCTTTAGGTTGGACCTTGTGTTCCTTGTGCACTTTTATTCTTTTCTGAGCAAATCTGTTTATTTTTGTTTTGTTTTCAGGTGAAAGCTGCATCTAAATATGTGGATGTCCCTGTAAGTGTAACAAGCGTCTGTGTTTAATGGATGAACACAGTTGAACTCAATCATTCCTGCCCTTTATTGGTTGCACTGGTCTGTGTGTCGGCGCGTTGCTGACACCCTGTTCTATTTCACAGAAACCAGGAATGGACGTGGCTGACGGCTATGTGACCTTTGTGCGCCATTCTCAGGATATGCTTCGTGATAAGGTCAATGAGGAGGTGTATATAGAAAGGTTATTTGATGTAAGTAAGATGCCTTCTCCTCCTCACAGCACGGGAGGGGCCTTCTAAAATGTGGCAAAACAGCAGGGTAGAGAGGGATAAGTCCATACTTGAACCTGGCAGAAGAGGCTTTTTTGATTCTCCACCGCTCTCTCTCTCTTTCTGTCTCTCCTCTGTCCTGACCGTAGCTTCTGCCCTCTGCATCCTGGTGTGCGTTGCCACACTGCTTTTGGGCCTTTGTGTGTTTTAAAAAAAGAGGAAACTTTTAAAAACAAAGAGTCCATAAAAGCACCCTAAGACACAGGATTATCTGAAGCAGTGCTCTCTGAGAGGTAAAGAACCATCACATCCCAGGTGGTTCCCACAGCTCCAAGCTGGCCCCTCCTGCAGGAGCCACCGTCAGCCTCTCCGGCTCCAGTCCACAGCTGTGCAGCCACAGTTCCCCCCAAAACTGCTGGAGCGGCTGCTGGATGGGCCGAGTTGACTTCATGACAGGCTGACACGTGGAACCAGGCTGCATTTTCACCAAAAACTTGACTTTAGTTTATTTTTGAAGTGGGCAACATTTATGGAAAGTAGTAAAGTAACTAGTTAGCCGACGGCTAACTGATGAGCCATTTTTAAGCTTTTTTTTAATTATGATCCTGTATGTGTGATAAATTGGATGGAATTTTAGGATGTTTATTGTCGCGAGAGTTAAAGTGCAGACGTTGGTGAAAATGCAGCTTTAGCACAGTGGTTCCAAAAACCTCTGAGACATTTCAGGATAGTTGGGAGGCTTTTTTTTTCTAAGAAAGGAAACCCTTTTATGTCTGAGGCCTGTTGCACCAGTTTAAATGTAGGCAGTACTTGAATATAATAATATTACAATGTATATATGTGTATGGTCTGATTAATACTCAAAGTAACCTTAAACTAACCCCAACCCCCAAGCCCAACCCTAACCCCTAACCCTAACCCTACCCTACCCTACCCTACCCTACCCTAACCCTAACCCTAAGTGACTCAAATGGTGATAAGGAGTGATAAGGACACAATGGACAATAATATGAGCTTAGCTTTACATCAAAATGAATAAAACTAGCACAAACAAGGACTTATACGTTATGTTTTAAAGTTATAAAATGCATGAATGACCATATTAGAGAAGCGTGCAGCTGGTGCAGCAGCCTCAGGACATTCAAACACAGGCACAGTTGCGGACAGACAAGCAGGGAAGCAGCAGGTCACCGGGTGAAGAGAGCACTAGCTTACAACAACATAATCCTCCACGGGATACATTAGCAGCGATGTGTCCTCCATGTGTGAACTGAACACATAACGCTGTGACGTTTGTGCTCCATGCCATTCAGAAAACTCTTTGTACAAACCCAATGTGTGTGTGTGTGTGTGTGTGCGTGCGTGCGTGCTTGTTGGAGGCTCTCACAGAAAAGGGCCTCCTCTGGTTGTGTTTGTGTGCTGGCTGCAGACCAGCCTGATGGTTTTCTTTGAGGCCAGGCATGCTCCAGCCGCCGTCTCCAGACGTCCACGCCGGCTCCTCACGTGTTCTCGACAGTGTTTTTCCTTCCCGTGTCCTCTGCGTGGCACCGAAACCCCGCACAGCACCGTCACATTCTACTCCAAAGATCTCTCGAGCTGCGGCTGTTTCTGTTTCCGCTCCACGAGCAGCTCTTTACCTCAAATACGTCAATGTTTCTCCTTCATCCAGATGCGTTTTCTCCCATCCGCCCATCTGCTTGCATGAGTCAAACGCTCTCAGACGTTGCGCTGCCTCTACTTTATCTCTCTTTCTTTACCAGTTGATTTCAATTCTGTTATTTTGAATCTTCTCTTTTTTGATTAACACCATTCCTGCTGCCTCCTCTATTCAAAAAGTGGCACTTATCTCTAGTGTTGCGTTGTTTTCTCACATTATGTTGGTTGGCATGATTTTAGAGTCAAATAATCTTCCTGTGTACATCTTCTAGCATGACCCTCCTCCTCAGAGTTCTGCCTCATTTGCACATACAGCAGTCTTCCTCAGCACGTCCTCCGCAACCCAGCCACCCACCCGCGAGGTCTGCATGCACTGCACGCTCAAGTCGACTGCGAAGTGGACAGACATCCGTGTGTCAGGCCCCGAGCTCAGAGCTCCAAGCCATTCAGATAACGGAGAGCTAAAATAAGCCAGTGGGTGGTTAAGCAAAGCTCTCGGGGCTCCTCTTTCAGCCTCCCCTCTATTCCTGCCTATTCGCATGCTTAAAGTTGGCTTCCTCTCTGCGAACTAGAGGTATGGTGTCTGTTTCTACAAGATCCGGGCCCTCTTGTCTTGTAGCTTCAGAGCTGGACGCTCTGCAGAAGCGTGATGCAGCGAAAGGGTGTGAAAACACCGCCCTGCTGCGCCCTTGGCTTCAAACCATTTATTCTCTCTGATTCTGTTTTTCTTTGGCTGATGAATATAAAAAAAAAACCATGATTTCAATTCGCTTCGCCGTGGCTGTCTGTCTTGAGCGTAGGTTATCTCGCTGCAGCTCGTTTGTTTCTGCTTGAATAAATTATAAATTAAGGCTAAGTAATCGCCTTCCATAATTGATGGCCTGTGTAGCTTTTAATTAATATTGACCAGAATACTTTGAGTGTTTCTAAGGGTCATTTCAAAGCATTCTGTCATCCAAATCGGTCAATGCTTTACTCCTCCATTTTATTATTTTCTTCCAGTAGCAAAATTACTGTTAGTATTTTTTCTAAAATGGCTCCTTTCACTCTCCCAGAAAGCTGCAGTTTCTTTGTCTGCAGCTGGTCCCGTTTACACACACAAAGATCCTCATGCGTCTCCATCTAAAACAGTCGTTTAAGTCTCCAGTTATGTAACGGTGTAGAAGAATCTCTGACCTTGAATGTTCTCAATCGGAGGCGACAGATGAGTTCAAAGAACCAGTGCGGAAGCGTTTGAGCGGCGGTACAGATGTGACACAGGCGGCAGGGTGCTGTTGCGGCCACGGCACATGCTGCTGTTGATGATGATGATGACGATGATGGTGATGTTGATGACGATGAGTATGTGCCCGAGTGTGTTTTGCTGGAGGGTGTCGTGTTTATGTCTTTCAGCAATGGTACACTGCCACCATGAACCTTCTGGGGACCTGGCTCACTGAACGCATGGACCAGCAGCTCCACGTCTACCAGCTGAAGATCCTCATCAGGATCACAAAGGTGGGGACGGAAAAGAAAACGCTCGCTCTCCCGTTCAATTTCTAAGAATACGTCACCCACGATCCTTTGTCCCCCCCGTGCAGAAAAAGTACCGGGACTTCCGGCTGCAGGGGGTCCTCGACTCGACCCTCAACAGCAAGATGTACGACACGGTGCGCAACAGGCTCACCGTGGAGGAGGCCACGGCCTCGGTGAGGGAAGGAGGCATGCAGGGCATCTCCATGAAGGACAGCGACGAGGAGGACGAAGAGGACGACTAGAGTCCACCCGCGTAGACTCCCGACCCCTCAAGCCCCCTCTGTTCCCCCGAACCTCCCCCTCCCCACCACAACTGCCCCTTTCACACTTTTGACTTTAGCCCTGGTTACCGATGCATGTACCAACTCAGATAGCCACTCTAGGACCTCTTCGTCAGCTCGAAATGCCTATGAAGGAACTATAAACTATTAAAAAAAAGATAGTAAGTATACTGAGGAAAACCTAAATTAAAAAAAAAATGAAAAAAGAACCACGATTGGCAGTTTAGCTGTGTCATGATAAAGATAGCACCTATATTTGATCCATTCATTTCTAAATTCATTTCTATGTGTTACTAAGCAATATGGAGAACCATTGTTTGACGATGTCGAGTGAGGTTAATAGGTGTGTCCCTGTCCAATGCAAACCTATATGGCGCTTCTTTGTCGTATTCTACATTCATTAATGGTACATTGTCGTGACGATGCGTGTGCGTGCGTGGACCCTTTTCTTCGTCTCGTCTGTTTTTAAGTGAATGCCAACTGCTCTCGGACAGAAAAAACAACCTCTGTATTTGTTTCTGACGGCTGTGGCCGCCGTCTGCTCACTGTTCCCAACATCAACAGGAGGTCCAGACCTGCATTTTCTATCATGCTTCTACGCTGTGTCACCTTGACTCGATTCCCGATCAAACCGCGGTCGACAGAACCTTCGGCTTCAGAGAGTGGGTACTCGAGAGATGCAATTTTCTCATGACTCCATTTTGATAACTCGGGAGATTTCTCTATTTTTTTTTTTTCCACATTTAAAAGGCCTTGGAAGAGGTTCTATTTTGATTGAGTTGCACTTTTACAGAGTGGGGGGGGAAGATATTTTTTTTTATTAAGGAAAAAAAAAAAGTTGGTCCGTCTTTGTTTCGTATTTGTGTAGAATGAGATGTCTGGCGTTTTGTTTGGGTCTCAGCTGTTGTGTTGTATATATTTCTAGAAATATATATATAAATATAAATTGCTGTACATTGCATTCTGAGCCATCGCTGCATGCCTGTGGTTGCCACCCTCCCCCAAACGCTTTCTGTTCTTCTGTGTGAATTAGCTGGTGGATTCATTCTTGCTTTTGCCTTATGAAAGCCAACAGTTGTAATATGCAAGAGCTGTGGCCTGGAAATAAAAATTACTGTACATGTGCAGCCTCTGTCATGTGTTGCAGCTCTACTGGTGCAGAACTGGATCTGCGGGATTGCCTACAGCACATCTGCATCTGTCACACACAAGCGAACACAACATAAACAGAAAAATCCAAGCACAGGTTCAGATCCATTGCCAATGGCGCGCTGCGTGATTTCATCAAGGTTTTTGTTTTTTTGAGGGGGTGGGGGTTTACAGAAATAAAATGGACAGCAATTTTTAGTCATAAAAATGATTAATCAATTAATCGTCATTAATATTTTTATGACCGAGAATAGGGGGAAAACAAAAAATTCTAAAGTTCTTTTGCTGAGACACCTGATAGTATTTTGGTCGCCAGCGATCATACACATGGCCAGCAGGGGGCGCCAGTGTAACAAGCCTTTTCCTGCTGCTGCGCCACAAACAAGATGTCCTCTATTTGGCTCCAGAACTGAGCCACATTGCAAACATGACCTGAAATAATTTAGCTTTTATTAAAGCTGGGACACCGGGAGGTTCAAAGCAAAACAATGATGCTGTGCACCCAAAAAACAAACTTTATTTAATAATGTATAGCAATACACTGTATCTATTAAATAACACTATTACACTATAATATGTCTTATGACAGCATCAGAGAAATATGTGGCAATGATACCATCACAGAAGTGTGATATATAATGGGTAAAACCATTTTAATATAAGTTACAAAAGAGACCAAACTGCCAACCTGGCTGAAATGCACCAAGACTAACACACCGAATCCCTGGACCGTCGAGTAAATATCAGCACTGACCACAGAGAGGCTGCTGGGGATGAGGAAGGGCCCCACAAATGTACAGTCTGTTACACAGCCACCACACAAAGCAAATATTTGTACGAAAATATAAATTTGTATCTCTGCGATCACAAAGATTAAAGTTCTGTTTTCAGCCACAGTCAGTTTTCAGTGAGCGTAGAAACATCTAAAATTAGCAATAGCGGCTTTCAAATGAAGAAGAAGCGAGACCCCCCGAAATCTGGATTTTTTTTTGTTTGTTTCTCCAAATGTTGGGAGAGCTTTTGCTGAAAGCTTCAAAAATTCTCACTGACAGAGAAACGGATGTTTACAGAAAACAGTTTGGAGCTCAAAAAAACCATGCCGGACCTTGAAAAAACCAAACCAAAGCAAACCAGGGACCGCTCCGACGCTGAGATCTGGACTGCAGGAGTTCACTCTTCCGAGTTTAAATTAGTCAATTAAATACATGATGAAACCATTTACAGGCTGCAAAACAGAAACATCTTTGGTTACAAATAAAGCATCAACCTCCCAAAGAAGAAAGCAGCGCCTGTGGAAAATATTCACCTCCCGTTTTTACGTATTTACATGTGTGACAGTAGAGGCTGTTAAGATCAAAGTTAAAAAAAAAAAGAGTGATTGCACATTTATTTATCTCTTTATTTCAAATTAAAACAATGTTTATTTAAAAAAAACAAAACAAAAAAAACAGATGCAAGGCACCGGAGAAGATCTGGCTCTGATGTCCTGGAGACCTGACAGCACCAGCGGAAGAGCCCGCCGAGCTGAGACCTTCTCAAGATGTTCCCAAGTTTGAAGCGTGATCACACTGAAAGTGGAGAAGTTCTCAAATATTAGTGGGTTTAGTGTGATTTTGTCCAGCAGGAAACCACAGCGACCCTGGAACAGGGGGACCAGCAGCAGCCCCAGCCTCAAGGTTCACCTTCTTTAAAGTTTTTCAACTAGACTTACACATCGTCCATCGGAGCAAATAAATATCTGTGCAATCTTGTCCTCACACAATGTTTTGTTCCACCAGCATCAGCATAAGAAATGATTAGACCCACAGTGATTAGAAATCAGACCTCTAAGGTGAATATTTTCTAGAGACTCTGTTCTGTACTGTTAAGCCTTACATGTTGAGGTTTAAAAAGGTTGAAAATTAGGATTCTGACCCTTAATGACTGCAATCTGCTGCGTGTAAATCACCAAAACAATAAAATAAAACTGTAAAAAGCCAGAAACATTCACATTAGGTCATCTAACCCATTTTTAACAGAGGAGAAAGATCCATCGTAGAAAAGAGGAGTAAGTTACTGGGACAGTTTAAGAAGATCAAGCAGGTCAAAGTCTCTTACTGGCTGAGAAGCTG
>CAAE01014979.1:1891913-1907077 GCA_000180735.1 Tetraodon nigroviridis
CTTCTCATGTCAACTTAAAACAGGTGCAAATGCTCAGCAGGATAACATTTAAGACAAGAAATAAAGGACAAAAACAAATATCAAAAAAACGTCATCAGTATAAAAAGTAATAAGGTTATTTGTTTAATCAATAGTCTGGCAAAAAAAAGGCCTCGGAAAAGTTTTTTTCTGTTTGATAAACATTAAGTGCCTGGAGGAATGTCCTCAGACGAGCGACTCCATACTTTCGGCAGGGTCCGACTCGTCTACAATCACCAGCAGCCCGTTAGTGTCCATGGTTACGGGGCAGAGACCCCCCTCTGTGTTACTGACCAGGCTGAGCATGGCTTTGTAAAGGTAGTGGTACTGCTCCTGCGCACACACACACACACACACACACACACACACACACACACACACACACACACACACACACACACACACACACACACACACACGTGTGTGATTACAGATTCACAAGGGTCATGATGCCTCTGGCTCCTAAAAAACCAAGTGTGCTGTCCTTCACCAACCTGTGATATTGTTATTTTTTCCTCTATAAAACTTTAAATAGTAACTTTGCTGATTATATGATGGCAAATAACTGAAATTCTAAAAATGTTGTTATGCGTCTCCCCAGATTTCCAATTTAAATTCCTTTGAAACCCCTACAAGCAGTTAAATATGGCTTCCCCTGTGAAGGAGGTCTCGTGTGCGGTACTAACGATATTGGTGAAGACTCCGGGCCTCATCAGATTGATCATCTTGGCCACCTGGTAGATGTCAACCACACCTTCGTTCTCCAGCTGCTGCGACAGAGTTGTGAGGGCGCAGAACATCCCAGCGGACACTGCTCCATACCTGCAGGGAAGAACGAAGGCTGATATGAAGTTTAGATCCACATCCAACTGAACGGTTCAATCTAAAGTGTCAAATAACGCACGGCCAAAACATGTCGGCCCTAATGACCACATCGGAAAGGGGTTTGTCCAAGATGCTTTATGTTATTTTGTTTTGGTGTTGATCAAATGAGGATTCCATCAATACCAGGACACCTATTCTTTGTTTACGATCGGATGGGAGTGTGCACCAGCTGGCACTTGTTACCATCTGGAAGGTCTGGAGTGGAACAGTCTCCATTTTAGGCAACATCATTTTATTCACCTTTGATATTTATTTATGTAAAGAATAAATATGTGCCAAGATCGCTGCAAGAAATATTGATTTGCTCTGAGAAGCTACAGGCTACAGCTTATGTGCTAAGACTGCTGCAGTCATATGAAGGTCGCTGGTTTGATCCCAGATCCCCGGCGCACTACATCTCAGTGTCCTTTAGCAAGATACTGAACCCCAATTAGCTCCTAAAATTGCAAGTCAGTGTGTGAGTGGGGGAAGACATGCTTGCGATGTAAATTGCTTTGAGTGGCACGTGCATAAATAGTCCATTTACCGTTTAAAAGTATAAGTTTTAATAAGCGCCAGCTCCTGAGAGCGCCTGCAGCGCTTTGGTTTTCTAGCCTGTAGAGTCTCTCTGTGTGCTGTCACACAACACAGAAACTAGAGAGCAGTGCTGTAAACAAAAAGATGAGTGGGGAAAAAGCCTCTTACTCATCGTGCACGATGGTGGGGCCGTCGCGAGTCATGGCCTCCTCTTTGATCACACTGATGAGCTCAAAGGTGCTGCTGAGTGGAGCATCGGGGTTGGGCCATTTAGGACACTGGAAATGTCTCACCTCCAGGACGTAGTCGTCCTGTCACAAAGAACAAACAGCCATACGAAACCGCACACGAAAGGGTTAAACACATCATAATGACCCAGAATTACAATGTCCGACTGCTACTTTATTTATTAATTACACACGTAAGCGTAGCTGCAGGTACCTGTGTGGCCTCTAGGATGAAGTCGTGGATAATGATCTGCTCCTCGTTGGAGAGACAAAGTCTGTCCCTACTAATGAGTGTGACAGTGAAGGTGATGCAGTTCATGGCCTCTTCCCGGCTCGGCCAGTAAACAAATTCATCCTCAGCCTGCAGGGAATCGACAACGAGCCGGATGAGCTTTATTGAGACGGCATCTGCTCCGGTTCAATCACATTAAAAAGACAAATAACCAGAAAACGAGAAAAGACGTTGTCCAGGGGAACCTACCAAACCCTGGTTGTCAGGCAACATGACAATAATCTGAGCGTTGTGGTCCCAAATCATCCTCCAAAAGTCTGTGGTGGTGTGTGGCAAAGGATGCTGGGTAATGATAAACTCATTGCTCCTGAAGTAACCCTGAGAGAACACGAGGTGAGAATGTGGTCACTCATCCTGAAGGATACGTAAAAAGTCAGACAAACATCATCATGCCATCAAGAAGTGTCAGGAAAGTTGTTGCCAGCGGGAACGTCACACTGTACCATTATGTAGGACGCGTTAATGTAATCTGTTCCTTTCATTCCAGGCAGCGTGGCGAGCCCGACCCTTGCGCGTTCCGCTGTAGAGGAGCAGCGATTTAGTATACTAGATCTTTAATTTAGGCTTCTATAATAACCCACTGCTAGATTATACCCACAGCTATTACTAATCATTTCTGCTGCTATAGCAACCGCTAGCTGGGGAGCAGGGAATGTATAGGAAGATACATTTATAGCATTATGGAAATTTATTCTAATACAGAAGGAACTGTTAAAGAAGTGAAAGCATCATAATGTGTAAGATTATGAACGCTGCAAATTAGTGACTGACTTTTATTCGATTGTATTTCCAAATGGAGCTAGATTAGCTTATTATTATTAGAAACTCAGTGAAACCATGCTGTGGTTGAAGCAATGATACTCACAGGGAACCACGGAGGAATTGCGGTTCTTCTCTTTGTTGCTGTCTTTGTGGGCACTAAAACACTCCACGAAGCGCAGGTTGCACTGAGTCAGGAGCTGGTGAGATGAAGCAAAGACAAGAATATCAAAAATGATTGATCAAAGGGGAAGAATCCCCATTAATGATGAACGTAAGGCGGATCGATTCTCCTGAAGCCAGCAGGATCGGAGTTTGCGCCGATACTCCTCACATAGCTGATGTCAGAGACGTTCTGGAATCGGCGTGACCCCTGGAAGGATCTCTCACCCTGAACTGCTTCTCCAGCTGCGTGCGGCCTGCTGAGTTGGGCGTGAGGATGCTGTTGACGTAACTGTGCAACTGGGGGGCGGGAACCTCTGTCTCTCTCCTCGAGAATGTCACTCCATGCAGCTCAGCATCGGATGGATGAAAACATACTGCTTTCCTATCACACGCTGAAACAAAGAGGTCCCGTAAATAACAAAACAGCTTAAAATGAAGTCGCGAATAACCCGAGAGAGGTACTGTGAAATCAAAACTTGTGGCAGTAAACGGGAAAGGCCCTCTGACCTCGGTCTGAACCAGGTAGTTGCGCTGAGTGCGAATATGCTTGAGAAAGTCCAGGATGCTGACTGAGCACTTGTCCTTGATCTGCTGCAGCATGCTGTCGATGACGATGTAGGTGCCTGTGCGACCCACGCCTGCGCTGAGGAACAAAACACCCAACAACGTGAGAACAACAGCCCGGTCCTCACGGGGGTGCTCCTTGTGTGCACGTGGTACCTGCAGTGCACCAGGACCGGGCCCATGTTGGGAGTGCGTGCCGCTGAGGAGCGGTTGATGAAGGTGAGGACGGGGAGGGTGTACTCAGGTACTCCCATGTCAGGCCACTGAGTGTAGTGATACTGGATAACGATGCGCTCGTTTAGCTTCCCTTTAGGGTTCCCCTTCTGACCCTGGAACATGAAACCACGCCAGCTGAGGACACATTAACTACACACTAGAGTTTCCTTCAACTACAAGATTGCAGCCTTTAACATTCATGCACAGAGCAGAAAACAGCTGATTGGAATCGCTAATATTCTAATGCAGAATAATTTGACCTCCAGCAACAGCTCAAAATGTGGATTCTGAGGCTCAGCAATATCAACAAAAGGCCAAACACACCACACACACACACACACACACACACACATTTTTATCTTTGTGAGGGCTTTCCCCAGCCCTTCACTTTGTTCTCACCCTCACCTGAACCTAAACCCGAGTCCTAAAACTGCCTTGTGAGAACCAGCAAAGGTGTCCTCACTTTTCAGAAGTGTCTTCACTTGCAGATTAAACAAACACACACACATCAAAATCCCACCTAGAAGGATGAGTGGAAAATAGAGGAGTTATTTTTGGAAGCCGCTGATTCTCCACGCAACCTCCAGCTCAACACTAATTGCTTTGGATTGGCTGATATGAGTGATGTTGCCCACGAACACATTTCTACATTACTGCAGTCTCCGATTGATGACACACTGCTGCAGCTTTATTACAGGAAGAGATTACGCTAATTCACAAGGGGCTCTTTTTAAAGTTCCCACGTACTTTTAATAAAGCAGCCTTGGATGTGAAATGTAACCCAGAACAAATCCATCTGAATCCCTCTACTTTGCATTTTCACAGTCACAACAGAACAATGGTGTCAAGCGGTACTTTGCAGACGTTAATGGTCGCAGCCACAGCGTTTGTTCACAGCCGTGCAGAAAAAAAACAGTACTTATGTAGAAACGATGAGGCTAAATACCTTTTTAACTTTGGTGTTTCTTACAAGGAAGCGGCGTAGGGTGTAGCAGGCGTGCACTTTGGTGCTTTTCAGAGTCACCACGATGTTTCCGTACTGCTCGCTGTTCTCCGTTGGCCAGTACTGGTCACACTTCCTCTGCCGGGACAAAGCAGGCTCAGCTGATGAGGACTGTCAGGAATGTGATCACTTTTTTACTGCAACAGAACCTACTCTGCCTTTCTCCACCAGGTTGGTGATCATGATGATGATCTGGGTGTTCTGCTCCCAAATCATCCTCCAAAAGTCCTCAAATGTGGACTTGAGAGGACCTTGGGCTGCTATGTAGGCTCTGGGCTGGTTGTAACCCTGAGAGGAGGAATAAAAAGTGAAGTAAGGCCGAGAAAATTGCAGCAGAAATCAAGATCGGCTGCTTGTGAAACTTACATCCACGTAGTTGGCATTAATGTAATCGGAATGCTTGGCATCTTTCCCCGCCAAAGCTCGTAATTTCACCCTGCTGTGGTCGTCTGCAGAGGCGACAGACGCGTTTGTGTGAATTATTCAAATAATAAATACGTGTTATTAAAAACATTATTGGACTCGGCGGCAGTAAACACTATAATCAGATCTGCAGATGACTCACAGGCCACGATGTTGATGTATCTGTTTTTGTGCTTGTTGTCGGGGTGGTTGGAATGTTCGGCTGTGATTTTCAGGTCAGCTGTGCAACGTTGGACCTCCTGGAGATAAGAAAAAGAGAAAATAGACAGATGGATTTGAACAAATAAGGTGGGAGGATGCAGGGGAATGACCCGCTCTAAAGAGGCTGTTAGGTGTTGGCAGAAGCTTCCGCAGTATAGATGTTCCGCGGGCTAAAAACCCATCCGCGTTTCCTCTGAGTGGAGCAGAGGTTTCACTCTGCTAAACAGCCTTCTTTTGCTGCATTGTGCCGCACCCGCCCTTCAGACGTGCCTTCCTGGTATTCGACGACATTTATGCAGGCGGGATTCACACAAAATGACCCCAATTAGACAGAATCCTCCCAGGCTGGAGCGGGTGGCTGGCTCCTCAGCTGGCCTGCTGCGCGGTGTTTCCGTTAGCATCCCCCAGACCTTCACACGGACCTTCTCTAATTAACCCTTAATTCCTCCTGATCTTTCTCGTCAGTCTTTCCTCAACCATCTGTTTATAATGAGGAACAAACACGTGCACTATGGTCCAGCCCTGGTTCCTTTCTTCAAAGATCCGAGTCAAAGAAATCGATTTCATGTATGTTTGACCCTGTTGAGATGGGTTCACACTCTAAGGCTGGTGTGAAAACCGTGCAACTCTAACGAGGCTGGGTCAGCTTCTTAACCGGGAGTCTGTCTGTATCCAAGTCTGCTGTTTTTTTTTAAACAGAACCACCACAGCGCGCCAATACCAGTAACACAAGCTGGTTCCGATTACCTAAAACTGTTTTTCAGTCTGATTTGGCAGCAGTTAGCCAAAGCAAAGCGAGCTGAACCAGAAGAGCAGAGCTGCCAGGAACCTGTTTGTTTCCCTGTGTGGTTCTGTTCTGCTTAATCACAGGAAATCTGCCCGTTAGTGGAGCTGATTGTTTTTGCAGACAGCCGCCTTCGCTGTGCTGATAAAAGACGATAACGTCGGGCGAACGTTGAAAAGCTTAAACTAGAACATTCTGAACAAATCAGACTACTCAGCTCTTAGTTAAACTGTGAAACAACTAACAAATCTATGCAAAGTTGTCGCTTTTTTCATAAAGTTTCCGACTTGCTAAAACCTCTCTCCTCCTACAGTCGTTAATCTGGTGGCACCAAAGGTGTCATTCATAAATATTCCTGCCAGATCTTTTTCATCGCTAGTCTCACCAAATAAATCTTTATACCTGCAATTAAATGTACCATTTCACTAAAGTGGTGGTTGAAATGTAATAAATTGTAGAACTTTTATTCCAGGAGATTTCCACTTCCAGTATCCCATCCTCACTTAAACATCAATATGGCCCTTATGACAGATGTGACAGGTGATCAGCTGATTCAGCCTGAGGAAGCAGGATTTGGAATTCAGAGGAGGGTGTCACAACGCTGACAAACTGGATCCCGAAGAACTTTTTCATTTCATTACTTTGAATTTATAGCCTGTGTTGTTAAACTGAAAAGGCCATTACAACATATCTGCCACGTGTGGAAACACCTCATAACTCAGACAGTTGGTAAGCTGTAACTCTTTCTTCCTCTTCTTGCCATCTCCCGAGCTGTGCGCAGTAAATCAGGCTAAAGCAGCTTTCTATAACTCTGCGTGATCGGGATGTGTGCTCCGTGTTTAAGGCCCATGGAGCAGAATGGAAGCCTTACTTTGGTGTTCTGAGAGGATCATGACTTGAGTATTTAGCGATTAATTTTGATGATAGATGTGCCTGCCTTTATCTCCTTCACTCAATCAAGCCCCCTCTCTCGCTGCTGCATCCTGTGTGTGTGTGATGGGTGCAGACTTTTGCACTAAATTTCCTCCAGACTGTGGAGATATATTAAAGAACGGAGAAAGACGTTAATCACTCATCTTCATGTAAATTGTACTTAAAAAGTCGCAAGGAACAAATTCAGTGAGAAAGCTGCAACGACTGTGATAATACTGGATGAATGTGGATGATTCCGAAAACTGTCAGACTAACATTTGAGCCGTTGGTCCGTGTTTTGTTACGACAACAGGAGTAAGATCAGTACAACGCAGCTTCTTCATTCCGCTTACGCGTCAGCTCAGCCTTTCTTGGGTTCTTCTGAGAAGCTTTTGTCAATAAAATGGGACTGAAAGTACCTCAAACTCCTCGGAGAAACCTTGCAGGTTGTTCTTGTAGAGTTCCATAACGTGCTTGATGAAAAGCTTGACCGGCACGGCGTCCATGTCATCTGCAGGAGCACACAGAAAGCTTGTTGGTACACCATGCAGACGGGTGATACCGTCACTAATGACCTACTAAAACTAAAAAAAGAAGAAAAAAAAAGAAAGGAAAAGGATTTTGGCTGTTGATGAGAAATTTGCTGGCATTTGAAAAATGTATAGAAGCGGGTATCTGTGTAATCAGAGCAAAATCACACACAAGGGGTTTTTGATAAGCTAGGACAATAGAAAAGAGGACCCAGCTGTCCTGCCAGCTGATATGGACCAATGTCCTAATGTCTGTCCCCCAGCAGCTGAGGTCTGCGCCTAGCCTCAGTGGTCAGAGCGCGAGGTGAAATTTGCTTCCTTCAGATGTTCATTTATCAAACTGTCGTCATGCTACTGTCTCAGCGACTTCATTAGAAATGCATTAGTTCAATCAATCCATCAAACAATCTGCAGCTGAACTGCGGCTTCAGCAAGCAGACGGTGAAATATCTCACAGCAGTGTGTGCGCGAAACGCTGCACGCAATATTATATGATAGGGTTTTCTTGCCAGTGTCAAAAGAAAGAAAGAAATCATCCAAAAAAAAAGAATTTGGAGTCAAAAAAGCATCAGCTGCTGATACATCAGGACACCATGCCCTTGAAAGGTCCTGAACTGGTAAAAATGAAGACAGATATTGACTGGCTGCCACCGGTCGGATGTTCAGACATTAAAGGTGACAGAAAAGTCGTCAAAAAGCTCCTGCAGAACAGCTCCTGCAGCCACTTCATGGACAATCAGCAGAAACTGTAAATGGAGACATGGAAGCAGTAGATCCACTTTTATTGTCCTGCGCTAGAGGACAATAAACTTCCTGCACATTCAGGTCTGCCTGACTCCTCTGTTACCTTTCGACCAGGGAAAAAGAGAAAATAGACAGAGAAACTAGTGTACTTTCACACAAACATCCTTACAGGAAGCTACAGGCTGACAAAAACAGCAGCAAAGACACCACATTCTTTCACACGGAGTTCAGTAATACCCTGATGAGAAGATGGAGGCTTGTTTTACCTGGGATGGGGATGACCGGTATATTCTCGTTGGCCACCACTCGGGGGGAGCTGCTGTCCTCCACGTAGAAATGAGCCGTCTGGAAAAATCTCCTGCAGAGACACAGCAGGGAAAATGTCACCGTGAAGTTTGTCACAGAGTCGTTATATCTCAGCGCTCCCAGATCCAGTCCGTCAACATTAGCCTGCAGTTTGAATAGCAATGGCCTGGGTGTAGGCAGAAATCTGACAATGACAACCCCAGTCAAAGAGATCACACACTTAGGGAGCAGAAAACACACTCTCAGGTGAGCCCTGGGCGCGGCACCTGAGCTCCAATACACACTCAGCACAAAAACACATGATATACTATGACCTCACACACATGACGCAACTGTGCTCCATATGGAGAGTGACTGAGAAAGACGAACGTCACCTCTGCTTTGGCAGAAGAGAGAAAACACCCGCAGAGTTTTACATGAATGCAGCCTTCTGCCTTTTCCACAAATAAAGTTCTTCCAGTCGTTTATCCCACGTTACACCGAGAGCTTAATGTCAGCTCCCGACTCAATGACGTGGAAACAGGACATCTAAAAAAGGCCGTAAACGGCTGCTTTCATTTGAGGCTATTAACATTATTACCGCAGATGCAGGTGAAAAAAGGAAACGCTTTTGCCGCATTAAGCTGTCCTACATTAAAGCTCTTTCCTTTTTCTGAGTAAGACAAACAACACAACCTCTGAACAGAACAGATTTAAAATAACAAGTTCATTGAAGTCTAGTTGGAAAGAATATTTGCGGCCCTTGAACACTCCCTTCAACACTCACTTCAACTCAAATGCAAATCCCAAATTCGAGGACGATGACTAAGTTTCAGTCCCAGTGACATCTTCTCTCAGGTTTATTCTTACCTGTATTTGATGCAAAGGACGGAGCAGATGCCTGTCATTTTTAGATGAACCTAAAAAGCCTGAACCACGTGAAAACAGCCAGAAAGAAAAAGAGAAAAAGACAGAGACGAGGAGAAGGGGGAAAACCATAAATGGAGGACAACCCCCTCCCCTTACGTCACGGCCTCCTGGACTGATGGCTGTCTGCAGGTTCAGATGTGGTACAGCAGTGAACTCACCAGCTGTCACAACCTGGTTTTCTTCCAGTGAATCACTCTGATCTTTTCATCGTCCAAACTCAGTTTCACAGCTGTCAGGACGCAGGCGTTTGCATAACTCAAGGAGAAAACGGCGTAAATTGGTTGATTTGTCTCCCAGTGGCGTCCTTTCCAAGGAGTTGTCAGCCATTGTTTCAGAGCTGACATCGTAAGGACTATTTTAAGCTGCTTTCCGAGATCTGTTAGCCTGGGCAAACACACTTTACTCTTATCTTCTGACGGATCGTCACATTTAATACTGCTGTGATTGCACATGGAAGCGACTAGACAACACTGATGTTATGTTTGAATATTTCAAAAACATATCCAATGAAATGAAAACCCTCCCTGCACAGAAACCATTTTGCAGAGTGTGAACCTGCAGAGCACCAGCTGAAGACGTTCTCCACCATCATTTGTAACTCATTAACCACAGCAGATGAGCCAGTGGCCTGGTCTTTGTAATTACTCTGCTAGAATGCTGTGAAATCAGTCCAGCAGATGAAGACACAGCTGGGACCCCTGTCGACACTGCTGACCCTCTGTTTGAGGGTGATGGGCCTCGTGTACGGCGCGCAGACACACGTTCACCACCAGGCTGTTTGTGTGTGATGCTTGCACTTTTTTAACACGAGCACTAAACAGGAACATTCCACACAGATGCTTGAATGTAAAGTAGACCGACTAGAAAAACCAAACACAATGGTGGGTGGAGCATCTGACTCAAACAGAAGACTGACCATGTACAGATGCAATCAGAGAGGGTGAGGGGTGACCCGTCTCCCAGGGCTCTGTGGGAGGCATTAGTAATTAGGCACCGGCAGACAAACGTGCCTTTGGAAATGAGGCCTAGTGTGTTTGACTTACTTCCAGTAGACCATCACGATCAGCAGCAGGATGAGGCAAAGAAGAGTGAGAGCTGACACCACCACCAGGGGGACAATCCACACCATCCTGCCCATTCCTGGATGGGGAGTTCGCGTTATATTGGACAAGATGGTCCCGTCTGAAACAGAACAGTGTTTAATGATGTTTATTTGTCTTTCTCTAGGGGGTTCTTATATATTTTTCCTTTAACAATGCCAGCGTGTATTTTACATTACTACCACTGGGGGTCGCTAAGTTGCGAATATTTCTGGAAAAACAAACAAATAAAACCTCTCAACTCTCTCAAGATGCTTAAACTGAAGCCATGACAGATTAATAATGAGTATGTTCTAACCTAAGTCAATGTGTTGACTGCCAAACAGGGTAACAATGAATAAAACACACAAGCATATTAGGAATAATGAATAATATATGGTGACAGGAAAAAAAAGTCAAGGAAATCCTTAAGGCAGAACTCCTGGCAGCTTGTGGCAAATAGCAGATTTATGCCTTTGGGTCTGTACATTACAGAAACACAAAAGCCTGAAGCCTTATCTTTGTCTGAGACACTAACGCTGTGGTTACCGTCTTGAATCAAGCTATTTGTTCTTCCTAATTGGACTCTTGGTAGTACTGGCAGAAGTTTTTTTTAGGGGAGACGCTGAGGTATCCTTAAATTAAGAGTATAAATACCAAAACTAAAACGACTGAGTCGTGTTTGTGGTGCTCACCAGTGTGAACGTAGAAAGGCCAGTGACTCTTCCCTTCATTGCCTCTGCCGATCTTTGAAGACACGGTGGAGCTCGGGAAAATTTGGATCTCTGCACTGTCGTTACGCGGCTCCAGAGTGGATGCTGCATTCGCATCCGTGAGGTTCTTCCCTGCTGTGACAAGCTGCTCGTCGAGGCTCACGGATGCTGTGGGGCCTCCCACCGTAGGCCTTCCGTCTGCGTCCTCAGGTGTGGAGGTTTCACGCTGATTGGCGACGGTGCTGTTCGCTGGCTGTTCCTCACTCTCTGGTACCATCTTGTTCTTTTTCTTCTTCACTTCCTGTCCCTCGTCTTGTTCTCCATCTCCCTCTCCCTCTTTCTCGTTTTCTTCCTCCTCATCCTCCTGTGTTGACTGTTTCCCCCCGCTGTTTGTTTTGGAGTCTTGAGCAGGGGCTGTGGGCTCTGGGTTGGTCTTCACAGGAGCAGAAGAGGTGGGGTTCTGTGTGCTCGGAGGGGCCTGCGTAGGACCCGCAGAACTCGGCAAAGAAGAAATAACACCGCCGCTGATGCCCAAGCCTGCGAGCAAGGTGCTCGTCACCACCGACGCCATTGTCGCCTGGCTGGCACTGGAGGAGGGGCCCATCCCTGTTGCCATGGAGACAATGGAGAAATGGATGCCAGAGGACGTCCAAGTAGAGGAACCAGAGCTGATGGGAGCCATGTCTGCTGAGGACACCGGAGAAATTGTAGGCTGAAAAAAAACAAAAAAAAAGGTCATTACCTCACAGCCGTGCAACAAAGAAAAGCTCAAATTCTGATCATCCGCTCACCATCCCTGTCTTCACAATACGAGAGCCTTCAAATATTCTGGTCGTGTTTGCTGAAAAATGAGAGCACACGTTCAGAAGGCAGAGTTCAGGCAAACCATCCGAAATACAAATGAGCTGAAAGGTTTAGACCTTGTACCTCTGAAGAGCAACGTTTGACTGAAATCACTCCGCAGATCGTGCTGACACACTGCCTGCACTCGGAACAGGTACAGGACATCAGGGGAGACATTGGTGATAACTGCCTTCTGCAAGAGAAAACATGCACACACGTGCACACGTCAGGCCTGTGTAGGTGTGCACACACGTGCACACGTCAGGCCTGTGTAGAGGACTCTGCATGCTGCAATGCTGGCTCAATGCAAGGACAAATGACAATGGCAAACTGGGACATACTGATGCCAGGAGTGTGTAATCACACCTGGAGACCTTCGACTGTGGATCCAGTCTGTACATTGCTTAAAAAAAAAATAGGGGTTTTGTTTACATACACACAAGGTATTTCTATTTTTACAATTCAAGACAGATCTAATTCCAAAAGTTTGACAAGATGGAGAATATTTTAAAACTACAACACTTTTTTTAAGCCACCATTCTGTCAACAGTCTCTGACCCACACGTACATTGCAGTTTAAAACCTCCATTCCAGTCTAATTTAATTGCGTTTTGCAGTTTGTAGATGGCTTTACTTATATTAACATGGCCCTCGGAATGGATGGGTGATTGCCTCGGGGATTGAAGAACTACTTTTTTGCTAAAATAATTCAGATAAAGAGGTGTCCGGAGATAGAAACTGAAAATTGAAATGGAAATGAAGAGGGCAAAATAAGAAAGAGTGACAGCAGAGGGGGAGACGTGGAGAGAATGCTGTCAGTTTAGAGAGTGATGGACTCTTAATGGAGTGTAACTGCGCGGTGCTCCTCAACAGTCAGCCATTTGGAAACGTTCATGCCAGACCAGTTGTTCTGTGGACATCCAGACGCTGAAAATGTGCTCTAAGCAGCCAGTCAACAATCAGAGTGTGACTGACACACACACACACACACACACACACACACCGCTTGGTCACCAAAAACAACCAGAGATTCAGTTTTGCCATGAGTCTTTTTTTTTTCTTTTCTTTTTTCAAATATGATCAAAAGAGCTGGAAAGAAAAAAAAAACAGCCTGAATGATCACTTTTTGGCTGAAGAAGTGTTGCAGTGTCAGATTCATTATTGGGAATTAATTATTATTTTAATATATTCTGCTTAAGGACTTTTCTGAGCTGTTCTAAGGACTGCACTGCAAAAAAATGAGTGGGGAATATTGTATTGCACAAGTGCCCAAGTAAATAGAAAATCTTGCTTTTTGGCCTTACATGAAGGTTGTTATCTAAAAATGAATAAAAGCAACCCAATGAGATAAATGCAGCTCATACAAATGCTGATCTGTATTATATAATTGACTTCATTCTTTTCTTGAAAGTGCAACGAAATTTGAACCATTTCTTTTAAGCTGACAAAATCAAATGCCAACCAATGTCCAACAAAAAGCCTTTAAATCCGATGGCTATTTTGGTTATTGTATTATAAAGGGATATTTTCAAATCCGAGAGCTTTGAGGAAAGGAAGCTTTGATTTCCATAATGGACCAAAATATCCTCCAGATTTCACAGATGCTGCTACTATTCACTCAAAAAAACCCCAAAAAACCCCTCATTAATGCACCAATAATGTTTTATCTCACCAGCTTCCCACCCGTGACAATGACAACTTTGTTTAATGGGAAGCGTGGGCTTGCCAGAGGCAATGCTGCCACCAGGGTACCGATCCCAAATCTCTGAACTACAAGGTGAGGAAAATGCCCTGGAACTCTGAATCAAAAAAGCCTCTTAAGACAGTTGGGGGTCAGTGGGCTTTGACAGGCACACAGCGGGAACTGAGACAGTTGGGGACCAGGGAGAAGAACATGAGAGAACGAGGTTGGAGGTGTAACCTGCTGCAGGGAGAGGATGTGTTTTTGTAGAGGCAGAGAAAGCTCTGCTAGAAAGACAGGGTGAGAACTGAAGCAGCAAGTCGATGCTGCAGGCGCACAAACAGATCTGTATGATCACTAGTGTCAAAAGCTTCACACAGATCTGAATGACTAAAGCAAATGGCTGAGACGGCTCGCCTTCCAAGAGCTTCCTCCACTACTTGAGGAGAGAGCTGTCTTTTAAATTTAATATTGCTTAAATTTGTACAGCCTCGCTTGCACGTCACAGTTTACTTTGAATACCCAACCTCCTAAAATAGGGGAACATTTCCAATTATATTTAAAATGTATCACCCACTTCAGTCTATACATATATACTCGATCAATGTGAGTAGCAGCTCTATTTATATCTGGGCGAGTGACAGGGGAGTGTCCTAGCCTGCGTGACAACAGCCAGCATCTACATGACGTGCTCATCACAACATGTCACCTCAACCACGCACCGATCCATCGCCGCTCTCTGAGAGTGCTGGAGGTGTCTGAGGCGCTGCAGACATCCATAAAAGTGTAAGACGTGTACGAGACAGCTGATGGCACTCACCGTTCCCTGGTCCCCAATCTTGCTGAACGTCTTTTCATCAGCGACATCTCTTTTGGACCAGCTGTAGGAGATCATGTAGCGGGTGATGGGTGGGTGGTAGACGGTCAGCGGTCGTTCCCAGCTCACAATTAATGCTGTCTGGTTGAGTGGCTGGATCTTCATACCCACTGGGGCACTACTGCACACTGGAATTTCAAACAAAGCAAACAAAAAAAAAAACCTCTTTTAGAGCTAAACTAAAAAGAAGAGTATACGGAAACATAAAAGTCCATTCATGATGAAACCACAAGACAGTGGCTGGTAGTGCTGCTTGACCGCATGGATTTGTATCCGATGATGTGTGTGGGCAGAATGCAAGTTGCCATTTACAGGCTGGTTCTTACTCTCTGCTCCTGTCTTCACCTGAGCTGCGTGGCCACATGCAAGGCCTGACAGTAACGGGAGCAAGAGAAGTCTGACGGTTCCAGATGTTTCAGCGACACCTCGACTGTTGGTGCAGATTATCACGCAGCGCTGCAGGACACAGACAGCCATGGAGCTGTCCATACTGCTGGATATACAGGACGCATGATAA
>CAAE01014979.1:1919146-1929650 GCA_000180735.1 Tetraodon nigroviridis
CCTTCTCTTTGTTAGATGGCAGGGGGGCCATGTTCATTTTCAGATAGAACAGTAGATCATGTTTCTTATTTCACCCTCTCTTCTCTTTATGCTCACTTGGTTGTGACACGTAATAACTACAATATTCCATTACTGCGGAGCAATGACTCCAGATTGCGTGTTTTGTTATTGCGTCACTTAACACACAAGAACAGCTGGAATTCCTGGCAAAAAAAAAAAAAGGTCACAGTTCTTCTATGAGCTGTCTCTCTTTCCCTTTCTCACACACACTAAGACACACACACACACACACACACACACACCTCACACCAATTGCTATATAGATTACAGGTTTTTGTATTATCATTAGATTTCATACATTTTATCTAGGAGGCAATGCAAACACAATACTGTCAAGCTAAACTAAAGATTACATAATTGTATTTTCAGTGTGTATTCTGACTTTCATACACAGCCTGAGGCTGTATAATGCAGTATGTTTGGAAAGGTTATTTTATTTTTACTTCAATTTATTTCATTTCTGTAAATGTTGCCTCTATGCCCTGACTGATATTCCAACACAAACCCAACCTGTGAAAACAAATCATCTTATACTCAGCGGATTGGCTCTTTTCATCACAAGCTTGCTGTTGTGATCGAGTTATTCAGGAGTGAAGTTTTTCTTTTTGTTGGGAAAAAAAACCAATAATATCTCACAGAAGATGCAATGGATTCCACAAATAAAGCCCATAATCGGTAAAAAAAAAAAAAAAGTTAGGAATTTTCTGTAATAAACAAGGATTATCAGTAAAGTTTAAACCATCTGCCAAATGCTGCAGCCATCCAGTACCTCTTCATTTTCTAAGCGCAGTAAAAGGAAAAATCCAAAACATATTCCAGTTAGAAACATGTCTAGATGTGGAAGCATAGCATGTTTAATGAGTCCATATTTGGCAACATTAGCCAGGTTAGCGACGCCGCCCAATCGGCTGACATGTCTCATTACAGTGGGAATGAAGTATCCTCCTGAGATTCAGGCAGCTTTTAAACTGAGAGGATGAGGAGGTGGACGAGCAAAGGCAGACTGTCAGTAAACCCAGACGGTGCGCTGCACAGGCTGCTCAAACAGCAGGTGAAATCAAGCATTTAGGTATCAACGTGTGACAAGTATGAAATACAAAAACAAGTGTGAAATCCAAACAGATGCCCAAAAGACACAAGGATAGAAGAGATGTTGGCCCGTGTGAGGAGGAAACTATTACGGTAGCGGAAAGAATCCGCCTTCGCTTAAATGTCTGAGTAGATGTTAAGAAGGAAAAACAATGAATAAAGACAAAAGACTCATATGTAAACACATACATATTTAAAGGAATAGTTTTGAAGTCTGTAATTGCTTGAAGATCTAAAAATCCTACATGCGAAACTTAAGGATTGTCAAGGAGCCTTTCCTTGGCTGGCCATGGGAGTTTCATTAGAGATGCAGCCTTTGGTGTGTTTGAAACAACCAACAGTGGAAGGAATTAAAAGCTAAGCCAAAAAGACCTTGAATCACAGCCAGTGAAAGAGGAGGAGTGTGTGTGAAAGTAAATCCTTGATCAATGCAAATGTCTCTGGGGTCTTCTGATACATCGCAAATTTGCTTGAGAGTTCTTTAAAATTATACAGGGAAGTGTTTTCTGAGGAAAACTAGTGTGAATGGTGGCAAAAAGTGTTTTTTTTCTCTCTCAAAGCAAATCAAATCACAAGTGAGCATTCAAAAATTATTTTCAAAGAACATTGAAGATCTATCTACTCAACTACAATAATTGCCATTATTACTGTGGAAAGATGAATCTGTTTAAGAAAAACGCTAAGGATTATAAAGGAAAATACAACATGTACATGTACAACATCAATTTGTGTCAGTCTTCATTAATTTAAGCAAATATGTTAAAGTTTACATTTCTCAGAAAACTAGATTTTTGGAACTGGCAACAAGATGTATCACCAGTTCCACTTACAATGATTAAGAGACAAAACACCATCTCCGAGATAATTTACCTGATTAAGACAGGGATCAAGGATCAGGGATCATGCAGTAAGGGAAGGGTCCTCCTCAAGATGAGGAGGATTTTTTCCTTACTGCAGTTCAAAGATCTTCACTTTTACTTTACCATATTTGTTCAAGATAAAACACGGTTAAAGGGGGGAGGTTTGCAAACCGAGACACAACAGGAGGCCTCTTAGCAACCTTTAAGCGTTTGCAAACCCCCCCAGTGCATTTGCATGTTTTAGTCCAAATTTAAGTCTAAAGGTGGGAAGGTGCAAATTTCCCCAAAACATCTGTTGTGACTCTGTTTTTGAAAACAGATCAGTGGTGGAATTCTAATTTATCAGCCATTTAATGGTCATTACAAATAGTTTTTACAATTCTCTATGGTCAATCTTTGTTTGTTATAATGACCTCTCAAAATATTAGTCTCATATTATTGTTCCAGTAGTAATTCTGCTTCATTTTCACAGTACTAATGACTCTAAAATTCCCTGGTTCTGTGCTCAAAATTACAGCCAGCTGTGTTTTTTCCATCTTTGTAAATATGCAGTCGCAGCATCACTGAGCCGTCCCAGTGGCCTTGGTTGTCATGGCGGCTAACAACTCTCATCATGATCAAATGCAAAAGATGAAAGTAATCTGTGAGTCACATAGCACGCAAGCGCGGGAGATCAATTAAGATCAGGCATTTCAGACCAATGGCCCGTGGATTAGGTGAATGAAAAAGAAAAAAAAAAAAAGTCAGTGGTTAAAGTAGCAGTTAATCAAAGAGCTTTTAATGCTCCTTTAAAAAGGTTTGCAGGTCAATAGAAAGCTGGCGGCTGGAATAAAAGGTGGAATGGTAGAAACAATGAAAGCAACAACAGAAGAATGGCTTAAACAAAGGACAGTCAAGAATCAGACCTGACCCATGATGAGTCATCAGCTCTTGTGAAAAAATTACAGCCTGAATCGGGAAATTCGACTTATTTACTTGTGTGTGTGCGGGGGAGTGAGGCAGAGTTTAACCTTTTCAAAAAGGATACCAAACGAACAAATACTGAAATAAACAGACCTGTTTTTCCTGTGTTTTTCATGGTGGTCTGGTTGGATGACTCGGTGCTGAACTTCTCCAGCATCAGCTCCTGGTACTCCTCTGAAACCAGAGCCTCCTCGTCGGCGATGTCCACAGGTGATTGGTTCGTCGCGGCACATTCTGGGTACGAGGCCGACCAGCCCTGAGGCCCGTGGCTCCCTGCGGGAACAAAGCAAGCAGACGTTCAGGAAAAAAATGCTGACAGGATCCCAGAATTCTCCTTAGCGAAATAATTGCACCAACTGTACGTGATGCACACCACTGCTGCTCCACTGGCAGATGGGTTTTAATATGCGCTTGCGGCAAATTTAGAGAAAACAATGACTCTCAGTTTTAGTTGCTGTTTCCCATAAACTGCAACTGCAGCTGGGATAACTATTTTCACCGCAGTATCAGCGTTTATTACCACATCAAAGCTCATTCCGACATTGCTGTATTGTCTGGAATAAAAATGGGAATGTTGATAAATTTCTCATATATTAAAAAAAAAAAAAAACAGAAAAGAAAAGCATAAGCCCCTCTACAGAAAAGAAGCACACTTCACTCTAACAATCCATGTGCTGCAAATGAACTTCCTGTAGAATCCCCATCCACTGTCTGCTCTTTTAATCCTCTATCCCCTGCAGTGGCACTTTTACAAAAGAATAATCCAGTACCGACAGGGGTCTCCTTGATCTGTTCCCGGGCACAATGGGCCACTGCGACAACAAAAGCTTGGGGATCAGGAGGAACAAGGAAGCATGCGTGGATTTTAACTGTTCTCGCTTAACATAATATTCACGGTCCCGTTCCCTACAGATAACGAGCAGCGCTGCTACTGGCTGGTGAAAATGAGATGCCTTCTTTGCTAAACACTCTCGCTCGAGTATGAATTTATGTCTAGTAAACACCTTGAGCATGCTGTCGTCCTCTTGAAAAAGACAGAAGGTTTCAGGATTGAAGTGATATATCAGACACTTCTGCGCACTGAAGAGAGAGGAGCAATAAAAATGTATGCTGGCGTATATAGAAACATAAACAGGAACCATTTCCTTTTCCTTCAGTGCATGTCAATAGGTTAGGGAAAAGGAACACTGAATACCGTTTGGGCAAATAGAAATGTCCTGGATTTGTCCAGTCCCTCAGTGAAATCTATTTTCTCCCGACACACAAGGTTACAGAGCGGTGAAGTCTGGGACGCATGTAAACGTTGGAATGGATTTAAGATGAATTTGTAATTACTGGCTGCATTAGCTGCTGGGATTAAATTTGCTACTCAAGGCTTTAGATTACAAAAAATGTCTGTAGCAGTCAAACTCTGTGTTTTGTTGCCTGGAACATAGCCCATTGTGAAGAAAAACCATTACTATTACAGCATGAGAAAGGATTTTATAGAAATGGAAGCTTTTTTTTTTTTAATTCAAGCTGAATGAGATTCTTTTTTTTTTTTCTTTTTTTGCTAATCCTTTTGTATAAAAGCACATACTTATTTTCTTCTCTTTCACAGGTTTGTGTTTCCTAACTTTGGCATACCATACTTATCAATCTTATAACTACTGGAAGCCTAATTGGGCTTTTTTAACCCATTGTTATTGTGATGAAGATCTACAGTTTTTTTTCCAAACCATAGGAAAACCAAAGAAGAAAAAATGTGTGTTTTTTTAGCCTGGTGCATTAAAGCAACACGTAATATGCTACACTCACTCTTTTTCCACCAAACGATGCAGCTCAATAAAACCTGAGCTGGCTGGCGTTTCCACGGTGAGACGTGTAGGCAGGTGACAGCTACATAAGTAATGTGATGTTGTAGCAAGCCAATAACACTACCAAAGAGAGAGAACACCAAGCAGTGCACAAAAGGAAACAATGAAAGACCTCCAGAAATGTCTGTTCTTCTTCCTAGCTTGCTGCTCTTTATCACAAAAGGAAAAGTTTGGTTGGAGAAAAAAAGGATGTGATAAAGAAGCATGACTATTCTCTGGGTTCTGCCTAGCCCCATCTAGATGGTGCCAGTCTACTCTGCTAAATGCCCACTAAGGGAGGCTGGAATTAACAGTGTAATGGTGCATTTAGGTCATTTTGGTACCTTCGGACTTTAGAAGGGAAACAGAAGTGTGAGGTACCAAAGGGACTTTCAACTGCTTGGAGATGTGCTTCTACAGATGCCAGAAAGGAAAAAAAGAAGTATCAGAACAGAACGTGGAGAAAAAAAAATCAGCTGCATTTGATGATTCTTATTCTTGGTATTCAGGGGCCAGAAACCCCCCATACAAGCTGCCCTCAATGTCTAATCCAATCATATCCGAGAAGACTGAGGAATCTCGAAGAAAATCTTGGGGTGCGTCAGCAGCGTCGATGATGCTTTCAATGACATTTACCGGCCTCTTTCACATGCGCCATGCCAGCTGCAGGGAAAACCCAAACCTTCCAATTCAGTTCTCAGGGGCAATTTAGAGAGCAGTTTGTTTTTGTTTTTGTTTTTTATTAGGATGAGTTAAAAAATGTCTGTCTGTAAATCTGGCAGCAAACTGTCATAGAATGATTATAAGACTGTGCGGGAGAAAAGTGCCTGAACAACCTGATTGATCTAGTGAGGAGCACCAAGTCAAAAGTGACATATTCCAAATGCGAGGCATGAATAAAACATAGCTCATTTGTTTGCTACTGTGTCCTTGAGTGATTCACACCGTGTGTTATTTGCTGTGTGCACTGTAAATGTTTACTTTACATACTAATTCTGCAAATGTGTTAGAGGCACAACAAGTGCACGTTATGAGCTATAACAGTGCAAAACAAACAGATCTTGCTTTATCAGTTTCAACAATATTCCACACCTGTGAGAGGTGTTCAGAGGCAGGTTGCAAAGTTACTGCAGTTCTTTCATTGTTCTCTTATAATCTAAAAACACACACAGCAGGTTGATTAGAGGCTCCGAGGTGCTTCTTGGTGTGAATGGTGTGTGCGTGTGTGTCCTGTGATGGACTGCTGTCCACAGTGTATTCCTGCCTCTCCTAGGATGCTGGGAATAATACCAGCATCCCTGCCGTTTTGATTCAGAATAAGTTCCACAAAATAAATGGATAAATAAATTGAAGATTAGCATTTACATACCATTTGCTAATTTAAGTTGCTGTGAATAAACACCTGTGTTTGTTACGTCACGTCAGTGTCTCCTATCTATTCAATTTGAGTAAAACAGACACACTTTTCTCCCAGTCTGGCACTCTGTCATCCCATTAACCTTGGGATAAACAGTCCTGCCTGTGCTACCATGGCAATGCTGACAGAATGGCGATTGCCTTGTCATTTCCGTTTTGTCCCCAAGAGAGAAAGCATTCGTGCTGCACGCTGCCTGGCAGGCCTCCCAGAATTGGCACGCTAGCATTATCAAAAAAAAAAGGAAAAAACACGACTTTGATCAGTCCAGATGTATGACAGCGACAGCATAACACAGCCAAGAGAAGAAGGTCCGGTGTCAGAACAGCTGAGATAGGTCACAGCAGTCGTCCCCTTGAAGCAGCGAGTGAGTCGGATCAAACCCGTGCGCGTGCGGCAGAATCCCGGCAGAAAAAGCTGCAGCATCAGATAGCATTCCGAACCGCATTCCCAGCACTGAGTTCAATATGCTGATAATGCTCCAGATGGTGAGGACACAGGTGGCGCTGCAGCAGTGAGGAATATAAGAAGTGAAGGTTACACAAGTGATGAGGGTATCTGACAAATTACATTTTTTCCCCTTTTTGATAAAAGCCCAGGTCGCATAGGGTTGACCTCTAACACATTTTTATTAATTAAGAGCATGTTTCTTTTAGTGTGCAGCAGCAATTTGTGTATTATGGTCATTCCTGTTATGGTGTAAGTAAAAATCAGACAGTTAATAACCATATATCTCCGTTCACAGCTACTGTGACTGGGTTATTTTAATGCAAATCAACAGCATAAATGTTTAATGTTATTCATTGATATTTGCATTTACTGACGTTAGCCCCTTTTAGCACTGTCACCTTTTATACACCAAAGACAAAGAAGAAAAAAAGGCAAAGAAGAAAAGTTTTCCACACGCTCCAGTGTTGTTACCCTGCCGTCAGCCCCTATTCAAAAAGCAAACTGCAACAATGTCAAACGATCCCCCCCTGCCCAAAAAAGCAAATTTTAGGAAATGCTGGCACTTAAGTATTTGTTTTAATCAGGTAATCATAGTCAGATCTTTCAAAAAAAAAAAGAAAAAGAAAAAAGGCAAGTGGAAAAATCAACTGGGAGATTAATAATTAAAAAAAAGCAAATTTTTGTGATAGGCCATCTAGGAAGTCAAAGAAAGGTCATGTTGCCGCAGCAGAAATGTTTAACCCGCCATCTGTCTCACAGCATTGTTGTGTTTTTACTTTTCAGAGCTGTTACAGACAAGGGCAGAGGTAAATGGGTCTGCACAGAAATGTGAGGGAACCATGAGTGTCCTTGCGAGTGTGCATGGAGGCAAAAATCATTACGCTCTTAGCTGCTTCTAAGACAGGCAGGAGAGATGCAACAAACACAAAGACACATTTTAAACAGAAATGGCGCAGCAATTTTCGTGGCCATCAAGCTTTTGGATAGGTCCTGACATTGCTCAGTTTGAGACAGAAAAGAAGTCTGGGGTCATTGCGAATGACATGAAATGATAGGTGTGTGTAAACAGTTGCAACGTGGGTGTAATGACACAAAATAATCTCGCATCATTTTAACAAAATCTGGACCAAAAGGTCAGTGAATTTTTTTTTGGACAGTAGTGTTCCACCACGACCGTAGAACTATGTCTACTCTATCAGAGGACGAAAAAATGAAAAAAAAAAAAAACCAAAACAAACAAAATCTACCAACTTCGGTCACGTGGAGGCAAGAGGAGAAAAAAAGAGCTGCAGGATAACCCTAGTTCTTAAAGCTTTTAATAAAAGTTTCCTTTAACCTTTATTTAACGTAATGAATTTAATAAAGTGGAAGATAACATTTATCGGCAGTCTCCTGGCTGCTGCACAATCAAAATTGTAATGACTCTAATTACCGCTTGAAAAGAATGCAGATGCGCTGCGGAGTCACCGAGCACGCAGAGATGAATCACCCGAGAGTGCAGATAAAACATCTTGACCCTTTGACACTAATGCAGGCAGCATCGACATCAGAAAGTGAGTGGGCCAAATGGAAAACACAGAGACACCTCAGGCCACCTTGCACCAAGGCAGATTCCTTCATTTGGAAGACGAAAATGTGAAATAGTATGATTGACAGCCATTATGCATTTTGTTTAAAACTGAGCTGGAGAAACTGGACTCTGTTCAAACACTCAAATAAATGGAATTCATTCAATTCTTTATAGACGAAAAGATGTTTTAAAAGTGTAATTATTCGCTCACTGTTTCACAGGCTATGCCATCGAGGTCCACTATGGCGAAAAACATGATGCCCGCCATGACAATGACAAACAAGTTGCATTTGTTGCAGAAAAGCAACAAAGCCGGTGCTGAAGGCGAGCAGCCGAACAAAACAAACAGAGAGACGCAGCATCAAGGATATCATCCGTTACACTCCGAGCAGCTCCTCTCAAACGCGAGGTGACAACTGACAACTAATTAACTCGAGGGAGGCCTAATTTTCAGAGGAGAGAAGCGGAGATTAAACATCTCATCTGCACAGAAGTTAATAATCACATTCTTTATGGCACCATAATGTAGAGTAATGGGGAGGGAGGGTCAGTGGGAACCTGTTCATATAGAACTGATTTTAGCACAGCAGTCTACCCTTATTACTCTGAAACATTTCTAATGCATTCATGTTAATTAGGACTGGGATGATGTATTGTTTTGACACTATAAACAGTCATGCATTAAAAATTGTGAAATTGCTTGAAATTTTGTTGCTATCATGGTGAGCGGGTAATAATGTTCATATCTTTATCTGGATGTCTTGGAAAAGCAGGCTGGCTCACGCTTTGCCCCTTTTAAGCTTCTGACAACAGACGTCCACCTTTTTTGAAATATTTTTGGTTTCAGAGAAATTAAAGACGCACACGTCTGTCCTCACATGTCCAAACAAGGCTGCTCATTTGTCACACTCACACAAGTGAATTAAATTCACAGTAAATTAATTATTGTTACTGTTTTAATTTATATAATATTCATCAGTCAGACATGAACTGTTAATTTTGTTATACCTAAGGTTTTAATCCTTCAAGTTTTTTTCTATGTTTCTTCTATATGTCTCTGTATTTGTAGAAGAACTTTATGATCCATAGCAACCACAAAAATTAATCATCCTTTGAGGTTAGCTGTAAATTTAAGTGGCCAGTACGCAGCATTTAGACATGGGTTTCTCATGCCAATGCTGTAAACGAGACAAAAACAACAATAACATATATATACAGCTCCAATGTATTCGATTTATACTAACTCCTATTTGTGATGGAAAGAGAAGTCCAGAATTCTTGAAAGTATAGTAGATTTTACTGATTTCTAAATACACCTATTGATGCATGTCTTGGACACATCGTCAGTGATAGTACCTGGGGTCATCGGGGGTTTCGGGTCTTTCAACATCAGACCCCCTCACCCAGGCGACCCGACTGGGGAGTGATCAGTTCCCGGCCTGTGTCCAAGAAGCGCTCGTCCACGGCTTGTCCCGCTGGATCCACAGCCATCTGGACGCCCTCTCTGCAGCCTCTGAGGCCGCGCAGATGGCTTTCCTCCTGCGCATGCCTGTGATGCCCAGGAGGCTAAAGGCCTTGCAGAGTGACTTCCCTGCAAAGCACCTACCCCCAACCTCTATAGGCAGGCATCTACTGCGCCACCCTGCTCTGCGGCAATCCTCCACCAGCTCAGCGTACTTCCCTGCCTTCCTTTCATACGCTTCCTCCATTCTCTCCTCCCAGGGCACAGTCAGCTCAAGCAAAATAACTTGCTTGGACGACTGTGAGTGCAGAACAATGTCTGGCCTCAGGTTGGTTTCTACGATGTTTTCCGGGAACTTTAATTGTTTCCCCAGGTCAACCCTTAGTTGCCAGTACCTAGCTGTTGCAAGGAGGCCTGGTTGGGCCTTTGGTTGGGGAGGAGGTTGTTCACCGGCCCTGACAAACCTAACTCCGCGTCCCGGTACGGGTAGGCGCTTGCTGTACTCCATGGCGGAGTGATAGACTCAGCGATTGCCTTCAGCACCTGGTCGTGACGCCAGCGATAGAACCCTCTCCAAGTGCTTTGGGACAGCTGCTGAGGATGTGCTCCAGGGTGCACTTTCCCTGGCACAAGGGACATGATGGGGATTCACCTTGCCCACAGGAAGAGGTTGATGGGCTGGGCAGACGTCTAAACTGACTGAATAAGAAGCGGATGGCAAGGGCTCAGCCTCCACAGCTCAGGCATGAGATCTTTCTGGCATGGCTCTTCCACTAGTCAAGCGCTTGCTGCTCAGCCCAC
>CAAE01014979.1:1929700-1940215 GCA_000180735.1 Tetraodon nigroviridis
GCTCAGTTTGAGACAGAAAGAGAAGTCTGGGTCATTGCGAATGACATGAAATGATAGGTGTGTGTAAACAGTTGCAACGTGGGTGTAATGACACAAAATAATCTCGCATCATTTTAACAAAATCTGGACCAAAAGGTCAGTGAATTTTTTTTTGGACAGTAGTGTTCCACCACGACCGTAGAACTATGTCTACTCTATCAGAGGACGAAAAAATGAAAAAAAAAAAAACCAAAACAAACAAAATCTACCAACTTCGGTCACGTGGAGGCAAGAGGAGAAAAAAAGAGCTGCAGGATAACCCTAGTTCTTAAAGCTTTTAATAAAAGTTTCCTTTAACCTTTATTTAACGTAATGAATTTAATAAAGTGGAAGATAACATTTATCGGCAGTCTCCTGGCTGCTGCACAATCAAAATTGTAATGACTCTAATTACCGCTTGAAAAGAATGCAGATGCGCTGCGGAGTCACCGAGCACGCAGAGATGAATCACCCGAGAGTGCAGATAAAACATCTTGACCCTTTGACACTAATGCAGGCAGCATCGACATCAGAAAGTGAGTGGGCCAAATGGAAAACACAGAGACACCTCAGGCCACCTTGCACCGAGGCAGATTCCTTCATTTGGAAGACGAAAATGTGAAATAGTATGATTGACAGCCATTATGCATTTTGTTTAAAACTGAGCTGGAGAAACTGGACTCTGTTCAAACACTCAAATAAATGGAATTCCTTCAATTCTTTATAGACGAAAAGATGTTTTAAAAGTGTAATTATTCGCTCACTGTTTCACAGGCTATGCCATCGAGGTCCACTATGGCGAAAAACATGATGCCCGCCATGACAATGACAAACAAGTTGCATTTGTTGCAGAAAAGCAACAAAGCCGGTGCTGAAGGCGAGCAGCCGAACAAAACAAACAGAGAGACGCAGCATCAAGGATATCATCCGTTACACTCCGAGCAGCTCCTCTCAAACGCGAGGTGACAACTGACAACTAATTAACTCGAGGGAGGCCTAATTTTCAGAGGAGAGAAGCGGAGATTAAACATCTCATCTGCACAGAAGTTAATAATCACATTCTTTATGGCACCATAATGTAGAGTAATGGGGAGGGAGGGTCAGTGGGAACCTGTTCATATAGAACTGATTTTAGCACAGCAGTCTACCCTTATTACTCTGAAACATTTCTAATGCATTCATGTTAATTAGGACTGGGATGATGTATTGTTTTGACACTATAAACAGTCATGCATTAAAAATTGTGAAATTGCTTGAAATTTTGTTGCTATCATGGTGAGCGGGTAATAATGTTCATATCTTTATCTGGATGTCTTGGAAAAGCAGGCTGGCTCACGCTTTGCCCCTTTTAAGCTTCTGACAACAGACGTCCACCTTTTTTGAAATATTTTTGGTTTCAGAGAAATTAAAGACGCACACGTCTGTCCTCACATGTCCAAACAAGGCTGCTCATTTGTCACACTCACACAAGTGAATTAAATTCACAGTAAATTAATTATTGTTACTGTTTTAATTTATATAATATTCATCAGTCAGACATGAACTGTTAATTTTGTTATACCTAAGGTTTTAATCCTTCAAGTTTTTTTCTATGTTTCTTCTATATGTCTCTGTATTTGTAGAAGAACTTTATGATCCATAGCAACCACAAAAATTAATCATCCTTTGAGGTTAGCTGTAAATTTAAGTGGCCAGTACGCAGCATTTAGACATGGGTTTCTCATGCCAATGCTGTAAACGAGACAAAAACAACAATAACATATATATACAGCTCCAATGTATTCGATTTATACTAACTCCTATTTGTGATGGAAAAGAAGTCCAGAATTCTTGAAAGTATAGTAGATTTTACAAATTAAATAAAGAAAAAAGAAACGAGATTGGTGGTTTATCGCTGCTGTATTGTAGAGTACTGTTATGATCTCTGCCAAGGAGGTTATCGGTTATCGGTTCTGATTTTTAGCAAACTAACCCAAACTGTTTTGAACGCAATTTAATGACACTTTCAGAAAATGTTGATAATGGGACCAGATATTAAAATGTTGGTGATGTCCTGAATAAACATCTAAGTCCAGGACTTTTTTATGAAGTATTTTTTAAAAGATTGACACTGACGGACAAGCAGTGAGGCAAAACTCTGACTGTTATCTTCATCTTCAGCTGCTTTTGGGCTGCTAGTTTGCAGTAAGAAGAGAGTGACTGACGTAAGGAAAAAGGCCATCCTACCTGTCAGTAAAGCTGACATTACTGCCCTTTTCATTTGCTTTCTTTTTCTTTCTTTACCAGTTTAATACCCAAAACGAATAGATTATGCAATGTATTTGATACAGTTGCTTCTATACCAGTATAGAAGCATGGTTCCAGTAACGACAGTAACATAATGGACAATACCAACTCGCAAAAACAATCACATCAATTGTAACGGCCAACAAAATCTCCCAAAAGCTGGACAAACTGACATTAACGATGAAAACATAATGTTTTTAAATGTATTTGTAGGTTCTCTGCCGGAACAGCGAGAGTCTCATTTGGCCATTCATGAGCATTTTACTGCAGACCCATAAAAACGGGCCTATCCATATATCACTTACAGAAATGGCTACACTGTTTTCCAAACAAGGACATCTCCAAATATCATTAAAGTAGGAAGTCGGCACATTAAGCTGATAGAAACTCTTTTATAGTCATTGATTTTTTTAAATATATACATATATATATATTTTTTTTTTCTTTTAAACCACTGTGGGCAACACAACGATAAAAAAGCACTGCCTGTCCAGAACCACAGCCGATATTTTTAAGGAATTCAAGTCAGTTCCGAAATTCCGTTACATAACAGCTTCTTCAGTTATCTTAACCCAGACGGGTTTTATTACACAATTAACAGTGTGACCTCATGCAGTCCCACTCTAGCCAGCCATTCAACATCCGAGAAGGAGAGGAAAAGGAACTCTCCATCTGTCTGTCGTCATAAACAGTAAACCTTAACCCTAGCCCTAACTCATTTTAAACACTGGGAAATTTCTTGTGTATTATTCTAACGGTGAAAGTTAATGTTAAGTGTCCACAGCCCTTTGCAAATCTGTACTCTGGAAAACAAGTTTTTAGCAAGGATCAAGACAATGCAGTTTAACTATATTTTAATCTGGTTTTGTTCTGCTTCAGACCTGGTTGACATCGAACATATGGTAATAAAATTAAACAGCTTCAACTTGCCGAGTGTGGAAAATGATACAATCGCCGACTCTCGGTGGTCTTGCTGAGTTGTGAGAAGTAGGGATCTGATAAGAACGGCGCCACTGCTGTCTCAGAGCCTCGGCTCCATCTTTAATCAGGGGTCATTGTGTTGAACACAGCAGGCCCAAACACATAAAAGCAGGTAGAGGAAGTGGTAAATCATACAGGCTTGGGGATCTAATTGGCCACCAGAACGAGCCCCGGCCAGACGATTGCTTTCCCTGGGCCCTATCGCCTTCTATCTTGTGGACTTTCATAGAAACGTTGGCTTCCTGTTCTAGGGTGTTGGCCACTGCAGAAGTACAACATCCCCTCGTCTGTAAAAATAATCTCCAAGACCTTGTGAAAAAAAAAAAAAAGGACAGAAATACATTCTCCCGCATGAGGAAAAGCCTCCTGCACAATTCTAAACTTGAACAGTTTCCGTTACAACTGGGCCGGCGTGTCTACACACCCTCCGGGGGCCTCAACAAACATGAAGTCAAACTTTAACATTACAATAGTAAAATATATTCTGGCTTAGGAATCACGGACCTGCACACAGCACAGGCTTTAAATCAGGAACTACTAGAACCCCTTCAGAATACACACCTCTATGTCCTAATAACATCAGTTGGGGAAAAGTGCGTAGCGTTTTGGGGACGACAATGCCAGTGCAGGTTGTGTTTGTTCTGCTACATGTCTAGGACGAGCCAGGAAGGTGACTGCAGAGGCAGCTGGCGGACCCCTACTTTGTCAGATCAAACTGCTGTAGACTATGGATTTTTTTTCTTTTTTACTGTGCCGATGCCAACAAAGCTTCACCTGGAAAAAGGGGAAAAAAATGAAAGCAAAAAGACACGAGTGTGACATGAGCATTTAGATCCTGTTGTATGAGGAGAACAGTGCTTCTGCTGTCCTGCGATGGCTCATAACTTCATCCTGTCATTACTTTTGCGTGTTTGATGTATTAAAGATAAAAAGGAGCACAACATCTCCTTAAAACATTAATTCAGCCAACTCGCCGAGGAGAAAGCGCATTTCAAATGGTTGACTTCCATAAAAGTTATACTGGCAATAGACAGTTTGTTTTTAAGCTGAAGGCTATATTCAAACATCCAATTACGCAACAGAGCGTGCATGATTGCATTGTTATGATGATGTAAAAAAAAAAAAAACTTGCGTCGCTTTAATGGCTGATAGGGGAAAGATACCCAAAGGGATCTCTGTTTGGTGGGACCATTTGATTTTGCTCCATTGCAACCATCATCTGAAAAGATTTTTACTCTTAGTTTGTTAACATCATGATGCTTCTTTATTTCATTATTAATTTACAACAATTAGGAATGATTTCTGCACATTTAGATGTTGTTTTTTTACCTCTTTGTTTCCGCCTTGTTGGTGTAGCTGTGCACACTGATTTGATGCATTAGGGGAGAAAGAAGTTGGCAGTCTGCCGAGCAGAAAGCAGACCTCCTCAGAAGAGTCGAGAGATGAAATTGTGATTAGTGATGCTACATTAGTCTGCCTTGTCTAAGGGCAACTCTTTCATACGAGCAAACAGTGGGGATCACAAACGCGAGGCCGAGTTCTCAAAAGTGTCCTGCAGCGGCCTTAGTGAAGAATGCTTCAGTACCTGAGATCACCACTGCAGCAAATCAGAGAGAGTTCAGGGCAACAGGAGAAGGACATGAAGACGTCCTCACACATAGGACCATGTGAGCTTGTTGGAAAAGTAACACCGATTTCTTGGTGAAGTTTTCCTGAGCTGAGCCACACAAGTAAAAATAGAACTTCAACTTCAATTTGTCACATCACTATTGCCATCTGTTCCTATTGTCACACATCTTTTCAGAGGGCACCTTATCTCATTCTAAGCATCACCTCTTTCTGAGCCGTCTGCCTCGATTTTTTTCATTTATGCAAATTGGTTCACTAATTATCTTTTCCTTTGCTCTTGAAACTTCTATTTAACTAGATCTTACTAAAACGCCAATATATTTTTAACTCACTGGCACATCGATAAACCAGTGATAATACTGGGTTCTATTTTTGCTGGAATGGAGATAAATTGATACAAGAATTGATTCTTTCCTTTACACTCTGGTTTAGGCTTGCTTTGTCTCTTAAGATGTCCACTTAGGCTTGATAAGACAAACGAGACACTTTTCTAGTATCATTAAGAGCTTTTCCACCGAGACCATACTTATTACTTTACGCTAAACTCTTCAAATGCATTCACACAAACATACCCGTATAGCCCTGGGGAAGTGTGCCGACAATGACAGTCATTCTTAAAATGGATGGATTCAAAATCAGCTCGATTTTCAAACAAAAGGCGTTTTTTTTTTAAATGCTAAAAAAAAAAAAAAAAAAAAACCCCTCTCTAATATATTTCAGAGAAAATGCTGCTGGTGCTGGTAAGGCAGCACCAAAGGGATGGCAAAGACAGGCCCACATTAAACATGGCAGGTAACATCATGACGAGTGAATTAATATAAAGGATGTAATATCACAGACTGTCTCCCTTTGTGTGTTTCTCTGCCTAGCGCGTTCCACTTCTGCCGGCACATTAGCATTTGACGGAGGGCTGAATGCCCTCTGGATAATTAATCCTGAATGGCATTCTCTGGAATGCTCTCCAGCAGTGCCGTTTGATGGACAGTGGGGGAGGGGGGAAGGAGCACAGATTACTCGGATGATGGTCGGTCCTCTTACTTTTAGTGTTTCTCATCGACTTTTCCCAGGCGCCGCTGGGGACGGCGCGCTGCACGTTCCTCCTGCCTCGCTGTTTTGTCAATTAAGTGTGTTGGCAAAGTTTCGGGGCAAATATTACCTTTCCCTACATGGTTTAAAGAAGAGTGCAAGAATGGCTCTGATATTCCAGTCCAGTCCTTTAATTAAACTGCTCTTAGAATAGTTTATTTACAGCAGTTGACATTATAATTGCCACCTTTTAATGGCCTTATGTCTGGACTGTGTGAAAACAGTTGATGACTTGAGGCTCAACGTGAGAGCAATGAAGCTCGACTTGACACAGAAACAGCATTTTCCTCTCCTTCGAGTGAAGGACAAGGACATGGTATGATGGTGTGGTATACAGCAGTGGGAACCCAATACCCAGGCAAGTCTGGTCATTCTAATGTTGGAAACACTGTGACCCAACGACAACACAATTTTTTTTTGTTTTGTTTTGTTTTGTTTTTTGTCTGTAAAGCTCCTGAGATGCTCTCTACAGTAACTGGTGACCAAGAAGTGGTACTAGTGCTACCGGTGGAGCGGCTTCATCTAAACAAACAGCCAAGGTTTTTATTTGAACCTTCGGCTCCGCCATCTGGCTGGGCGCAACTAAACACACTCCCAAGTTTGTTATTAAAAACGGGTCGATATACTGATATTTATTTGGACGTGGCATTTTATTTTTGTCTCAGCACTCCATTTGAACTGAAGTGACTGCATTTACCATTTAAGAATTAAAAATTGTATGCAGCGGCTCCATTTTTTTTGGTGGTAGGAAATGGACCCCAGGTTATTTGGTCAAGTGTGCTCCGACCAGGACCACTAAACTAAAGGAAATAAGCTGGTACCCGAAGCTGGTTTCATGTGACAGTTGTGTGGTGGCTGGATGGCCGGAGCCATCGATATGAAGTCCAAAGCGCTATCAACTCGAGTGACGGCTGTCAATTGTTTGGTCTGTGACATAACTGTAAAAATAACCCCCGGGAAGCAGCTGCAAAGGGGGCTTATCACCACCTATTGTAGCAGGGCTGGACACGCTGTACATCAGTCAATAAATCAATCCCCTTCTCACGCCTGCATTCTAGCACGAGGAGTGCGGGCTGATTAAATGGCCTAGCCAAGCAACTGTGCATGTAAACACAGTGGGAAAAGTCCAAGTGAGTCCAGCCATTAGTGAGATACAGTTTGTTGGCAACAGACTAAGACAGCTAGAGGCCATCATAACATAACCTGCTTGGCAGAGGTGAGCGCTGGCTGGAGCCAAATTCTCATCTTGTAAGTTCTGCAGCTTTACACTTTGACCTAAACTAAACAGACATTTTGCTTTGACAGATGATTATACACTGGCTATCTGGGAACGCTTCCCTCTACAAAGAGAGGCCCATCTGTCTGCTGCCCATCCGTGGACGTTGTGTACTTTCTGCAGGTTTAACAGGGAAAACTGGAAAATACACTGGTACGGGTCCTGTTAAACGACACAGAGGAGGCTGAGTAGAAGGCAGTGGTGTAAAAATAGACATGAGAGAAAATAAGCAATCAATTTAGTTGGTACCTCCCCAAACCACCAATTTATCCCCAAATAGTGAAACACACAAGCACCTCCACAGATGAGTGTAAGGTTATAAATGCAGCAAGTGAATATTTTTAATTCCACTTGTAATCCAGTTTATGTTGCCCACAAATAGCAGCCATGAAAGTGGGGAAAAAAAGGACTAAAGTAAACATCAAGCTAACAGAAACAGGTAAAACATAAATACACATACAATTATTTCAGTAATTAAGTCAATTAATGCTTTTATATAATGGTGGTGCAATAGATGTATGGTGTCTGCACTGATTTTCTTTACATTTGCTCCGAGAAATCTGTCTAGTTTACTGCAAATGTCTGCTGAGTGAAATGAAAACATGAACTACTGACATAAAATTGCAGAGGCAGTGATGTGCAGGCTTCAAACCTGCCCTTAAGCCCTCCCGGTTCAAAGTCTATATCTAAAGCTCCAAGCTGCACATTTTTTAAAGATAGCTTTTAAAGAAAAAAAAAAAAGGTCTTGATGCTTGCTGATTCCATCCCAATTATTTCATAATATTGATACATTATTTATTACCCCTTGAAGGTATGTGGACTCCTTCTCAAGCAAGTTATGAGAGTCGACAAGAAAAATCATGACAAGCTTGAGTAATCGTGCATTTGCCTGTGAAAAGACGGAGCTGCTTCGCCCTAAATTAGCATTGCTGGTTTTGGTGAAACTTCATCTGACAGGTTGCACATGTTCAATGAACTGTCCATACTCAAAGCCCTAATTGAAGTTATCCAGCAGTAGGTGGGGATGAGAGGTAAGATGGTGGATCTAGCAACAGAAAAAAACTCTAGCCTGCATAATTCTGTATTTTTGCCTTTTAATGAAAACACCCACCCACGGACGCCATTAACCCACAACATCACACAGTGAAAAACGCTGCTTGAACCTCTCGCAGTGACTGCCCTCTCTGAAGCCGGCTCAACCCTTCTGCAGCTATTACTTTTGTGATGTAGCCGTTGCTCTGCGAGCTAAGCAGCGACAACAACGACTGTGTTCACGCAGAAGGTATCCTTTTCAAGATCACCAGAGAATCAACAGCTACGGTTGTAATTTAGTAAACTGAAAAGATAGTATCAGGAGAAAAAGAAAGAAAAAACTGTGCATGGAGCCTAAAATCTCCAGCCATGTGGAAGTGATGCAGTGCTAAAATGCCATCTTTTGCATCTTTGCACACTGCTTAGTGCCTTTGCAGGAGTTTCTATGCCAACATACCTACTAGCATTTGAATGTGTGATTGTCAAACGCCGCCTCATATTTCATGCAAAGCACGGCATATCCTCCAACCATTATGACACCATTACTGTCTTGCCCCTTACAGCTAACTCCTGACCTCTGGGGTGGATAATGTACTCATTACCGGGTAAGTCATCATGATTATATGTTTAAAAATTTGCTGAGCTGCGAGCTAGCTCATTCCAGTTCATCAGCATAACCACATTAGAGAGAAAACCTGTAGGCTGGCAATCTCACACTTCCTCAACGCTGCAATCCCAGCAGGCCACACATGTCCACATCCATTATGTTTGAACTGAGCCATAAAATAGGCCTAATATGCTGCCACAAGGCACAACAGCACCATGCGACACCTGAAATTAAGTTAATTAGGTCTGCACAACAAACCTGTCGAAGCAATGCATCAACCTGCCTTAATCAGGGAAAGCAGAAAATTTGGCAGCATTTATTAATAGCTGCTGTGCAGCGTGCCGGAGGTTTGTGTGTTTCTGCTGGCACCAAACTGTGGTGCTAGGCTTTAAAAACGACCAATATGGCAACGCAAGTGATCAACCGTAGCAGAAACTGGATCATGAGGGTGTGGGCGTCACATTTGCTAATTGTTGCCGTCCTTTACCCATTCCATTTGGTCATGTTGTTTCACCTGGAGAAAGGAAACAGATTGTCAGTAGCAGTGAGAAGCAAGATGATTTGGAACTCAATTCTGCTAAATTGGCTGCTGCCAGTGTGATGCATCATGGAGAATTAAGATGCCTCTCACACGGCGCAGAACTTCGGCCGTCATATTGGCACATCTGTCAAGGGCCCACTCTTGACACTGACAAATGGACCAATTCTGGCACACAAAAGCTGATCCAAACTGCTAGCAATAACCAAGGTGAATAATGAGTCAGTTTGGGCCAAGGCAAGAATTCATTTTTAATAATTAGTCTTTCCGTGCCTCGCATTTCCTCAGAAAAGGAGTGCAGGGTGAAGTAGGACTCCAGGTTGATACAACGCGTCAGCAAGACTGGGAGAATATAGATGATGTTGTGTTAGGCTTCCATCATCGCAGAGAATGACTGTGACTACAAATGCAGGGAGGTAAAGACGGATGAATCTCCGCCTGTTCTCCCAGGAGGAGGAAATTAATCATGTCCAGAATGCCTCGTGGCTACAGGAAAGAGTGTAGGAATGTTGCAGGTTAAGCAAAATAAAGTTCGGAAAATCCCACAAGGGTTTGACTCCGGATTCTCAAAAGAAAAGGTGTAAAACACGTGGCTAAAATGATGCATTTTTGCTTTGATTGACATTGGTGGGACAGATTATTGCCACATATAATAAGAACCGGGAGCACAGCGGCAAGCAGTGGGTGGATAGAAAATGGTTTAATATAACTATCAATCAAGAATGAACACAAATTATTGCAAACATCATCCTCTTAGAAAGGGCTCTTGGAAAACCGACTTCAGCCCTGGCTGGTATTTCTGTCCCCGGGGATTCGTAACCTGGATACCCAGCATGTACTGTATAGCTGCACCTCTGCAGTTTTTTTACCTTTGTGGTAAAGTCAAGTGCCTCTCACACATTAGCGTCCACTGGGAGCGGTCCTCCTCTGGATTCATCACCTCCAGGAGGTAGCGCTCCTTTCACTGAGCTCCATGACAACGTGACATTGCTTTATTCCCTCCAGACTTGTCAAGCTGCCACAAACAATGGGCCCTACAGCACCTCCACCTAGTCTTTCCAT
>CAAE01014979.1:1942698-1986220 GCA_000180735.1 Tetraodon nigroviridis
ATAGCCTAATGCTGCACCTCAGTAGGAGTGTAACTTAAAAATGTTACATTTTTATACAGACATAGGTAAATAACTAGTTTCCCATTTGACTGTTTTATTCTGTTTTCTAAACACACGGCTTTAGACAGCAGACACGCAAACCCATCTATCCAGTTTATTAAAAAAGAAATTACAGGACATTGCCTGATAAACATGGATAAGTTACTTTTAAAGACACTATATTGCTGTAATGAATGCAGTTTACAGCTATAAAGCACAGTTTGTTGCTTTTCTTAAACTGACAGGGAAAAAAAATTATTGTGTATTCATAATGCTTATGTCCATCAGCTCCATGTGAGGTGTAATTTCAAAATCAAATACATTAAAAGGTATAGTGCTGAGGAGCTCTGCTAGATACTATTTTCTCCCCAGCCGATTCGATCTGAGCAATAATAACTACTGAAAATAGACTTTAGCACAAACTACCTGAGTGTGAAACAATGGTATTCACAATCTCCTGGAAAATCACCACATTACCCACACTGGGTTGTGGGTAATGTGGTGATTTTCCAAGAATGCACGGACGGCACAGGCAGTTGAAAGGAGGACGCTGCTATCCTCTTTTGGATAAGGGGAAAGAAAGAAACCAAAACAAGAGAAAGAAATTGCCTCTTTTACAATCTTTTTATCCAAATTATAAAAGAAAGTGAGCCGACGCTTACATCAATTTTCACCTTTTGGAAACGGACCCTCCTACTGGGCGCCTGGGCCCAGCCCAGAAAGAAGACGAAAGCTTACCTGAATAAGACCAATAGGGGTCACTGACTGCCCTCCTCTCCCTCATTACTCCTGCACTCCCAGGGTGCCCATTTCCAGCGTGGAAAGGTTGGCCACCCGATGAGACTGTGGGAGACAGAAACAGAGATAAGAAAATCCACAGAGGGCTGTTTCATTTACGAGCAGAATAAATAACGTCTCCATAAATGCACTATACGAGTTATAAAAGCACATAATAAAACCCATTTTACATTCTGTGAGAATTATAACCTCAGGTTTCTTCACCTTGTTTTAGTAGCACGTCGAGAAATATGTGTGCACGTGTGTTTGCACTGAGTGAATCATTTCAGATATGTTGTTGTCATTTTTTCCAAACAGTGATCATGATGTGATCGAGACTATTTGTGACTCGACACAATTATCAGTAAAATAATAATATGTTTGTGACAAGAGAGGATATTTTATATTTGACTAATCAGGTGCAGCATTACTGCATTACATGCATTAGATGTGAGGACACACAGTCATGCTGATGGAGATGTAGCCTACTGACAAAGCCTTTTTGATCCAACTTTGCTATATTAAAGTTTTCATCTGCAAACCTTTTTTTTTTTAATGATGATTGTAAAACTGGTGGTTCTGATGTCATTTATCGTAAGCCCTCTTTGTTTCATCAAATGAGAGATTTCACTCAAGCGGTCACGGTTAAATCTGAGTCTTATATTAGCATCGATCTCTTCTTTCAATAAGACAGGTTTGCAATAATGGTGCAACTTCCAAGTAACAGTTGCCTGGAAGTCAGACCACTTCAGGCTCGTGATCATGTGGGCCAAACTGCCAGACGCTCACTCTAAAGCACATGCATAGCAGCGCACTTGCAATAATCTCAGTGTAGAAAATATGTCCACGGATGCTGGCTGCGCCCAGGGAGAACAATGTTGAGCTGGAGCCATTGTCGATCAAGTTTTTTTTTCTCCTCTCTCGTTCTTTGTCGCTTAAAGCAGCCAAAGCCCGCAGTGGCATTGGGAAATGGAAATATATTGGCTGATATTGGTTTCCTGTTGTTGGAAGGATGCAAACAATTGGTTGCACAGATTGTTTCTGTCTGAAAGGCAATGGCAAGAACAACAAATGCGGTAATATTCTGCATTTTCATATACAGCAGGCTGCAAATTCCACCTACACCCTGGCCCGTTTGAAAGAATTCAAACATATTAAACCACTCTTTCACAAAGCCGGATCATAACAGCATACACACAATACATACACATTTCAGTTGTGTGTAATATTAGATTAATTGTGCGTTTGCTTTCATTTCGCAACGGCTGAGTTTGACAAGAATTGTGCGTCACACTTGGCCTCGTGTGGTTAGAGGTAACACAGGAACAACACATGAACAGGAGAACTCCCAGATCGCACAGAAGCCAAACCATATTTACAGTGGATAATGAGTTGAGCTGGCTTCATCAGCACACTTGTGCACACACACACACACGGACACACAGACACGCATACACAGACACACGCACACGTCTGGCTATTGCTAATAGTTGCATCAATGCTGAGGATTAATTAAACCAAGTGCTACATCAGGCCAAATTTTCCTTGCACTTCATGTTTGCTCGCTACCGTCTCTGCCGATTCCTTGCTTAGGGGGAGGTCGAAGACAGTACGGGCAAAGTCAGAAATAACTGTTTTATTCTCATGTATCAACAGCCACTGCAGGGGGAAATACGGTAAACACGAAGCGTGAAAGCGGAAGGGGGGTCTCTGTGGCAGAGACTGGGAGCATATTCGGAGGCAGGTTGGGAGGCAGGAGGGCTACGCTGACTTTGATCAGGGAACACAGGAGACAGCACCATGTCAACAGTTTACACTCATCCATGTCATCTGTCCCCTGTGGGCAAAGGATTAAAGCCACGGCATCTCTGACGGAGGCAGCACAGTCTGCACTGGGGTCTGAGGAGGCAGCCTGCATGCAGTCTGAGCGCACACCATGGTGTGCCTGATGCGGCGTTTGACGACGTTAAAACCCAACGAAAATGTTGAGATGGCCTTGTTCTACACAGAGGGGAATAAAAGGGGGTGGGGGGGGGGTTACTAAAGAACTATTAATTAGCAGCAGTTTGGCAAGATATTTGGTTTTAAAAACTCAATGGATCCGACAGACTTTTGAGTAAGATGCTGCAGACGTGGGTGTCAAATTTAATTTGCGAGTAAAAGTAATCTGCCGAGTTTCAGGCCAAGTCTTTCTTATTTGCACCTTTCCATGCGTACATTTCTGCCGCCAATGTTTATGCAGAGCCCGTGGAGTGCGAAAGCCTTTAAGAGATTCATATTTTTTGGAATAATAACACCACATGCCACGCATTTCAATCTGAAGACCGCGGGAAAGCCTCGGCGACGGGGTGTGAAGGAGCTATTTGTACGTTTTAATGTTTAATGGAATTAAGACGGTTTCGATTTCCTCTTATTGAAAAAGATGTTTTCTGCCTCCTCTTGTTTTGAATTTTTTACCAAAATCGGGGGGAAATGAAGGCTACTGCGACACCTCCGGAACAATAATCTGACCGATGTCGAAGCGAACAAAATCACTTTCCTGTTTCTCATTGCCCTGAGGGCAGTTATATCATCTACAGTACCATTAAGCCCTGCTTTATGTTCCACAATATCACATTCAACAACAAGCTTGGAGCCCCTGAGACCTCTTGAAAAACAGCAGCCTAACAACAACCAACAGGAGCGTTTAACTTGCATTACTCATCGGGGGCTCAGGAAAAATATCAATCTCGACAACGATGTAAGCGTCAGGACTGGGAAGGACAGTGGGACGGGCAATTCGGAATCACCACAGGGATTATTTCAAGATAGATTGCCTGCCTTATCTGAGTAAACATAGAATGCCAGACTGATTGCGTGTCTGTATGTGTGTAACAAACATGAAAATGAGATGTGAACAGATTTTGTTTTGCTTCCCAAAACACACTTCCTAAATATTTCACATTTAAGAGGCATGACATGGGACCAAAACACGTTAACCACCGTCAGTTTTTGCTATTACGCGTGCAGGATCAACATCTGCCAGAGCAGGCGCTTGAATAGATTAATAACGCACAATCAACAACGCCCACATTTTTTTGCCGACCAAACTTTTTTGTTTTATCTGTTATCAATAAACAGAAGTGGAGAGCGTACTGAAAACAATAACTCCCACTCCACGGCCAAAGTGCATCATAATTGTTATTCTCCGTTTTGTCATCATTAACAAAGAGCCCAAAATGCACAAAACTGCAGATGCATTCATCGAGCTATCGTCCACGCTTGAGCTGTGGCGCGCCGCTCAGGCCTCTCAGCATCATTACTGGACCACGGAGGTTGTTGTAGCGCCGCTCGCTCAGTCTTTGTTTTGAGTCCAGTGGAAAATATCCCAACAGGCAGTGTTTAATCGCAGCCTTATTTTCAAAATAATAACACTCCCTCCACAGTGCACGCAGAAAAAAGGTCTCATGTGCATAATTATGCATTTGCTCACTCCAAACATGTCACATTCTAAACCGAAAGAAAATGTATGTGCATAAGATCCATCAAATCTTATCCTTTTATATCAATAAATTTGATTATTAAGTTCTACAGTTTCAGTAACAGGATGGGATATTCTGTTGTGTTTCCTCTTGATCCCAGCCCAATTCATTCTGCTACAATCAATTACCCAGCAGAAACCTACACGTTTCCTACGCCATCATTCAGGCAGGGAGAGGATGAATCCTGATGCACCAAAGGTTAGGTGAACTCTGCGAGACAGCTGACAGCTCTGAAGCAGGCAGCTGCTGCCTGTAAGAGCTCATCTGCGAGACATTAATGAGAAGACAGGGCGAATATCAGCTCAGCTTTCTGTTTTGATTTCTGGATACATGCGCCTCGCAGGCTTCTGGTCGCGTGATCGTTCGTGCAGATGGCTCATTGCTAAGGGTCGGCTAGATCTCTGTACCTCAAGAGCTCAGTTCACGTGGCCGGTTATATGTCAGACCCATTCCCAGAGAGAGCCGGTCTCTGCCAGGGTTGCCCTTTATCTGCACTTCTGTCATAATGTTTATGGACAGAATTTCTAGCTGCAGCCAAGTGCCAGACGGTTTTAGGTGGGGTAACCTTAGGATTCCACCCTACTTTTTGCAGATGCCGTCATTTTATTAGCCTAATCAAACCATTACCTTCAACCGGCAAAATCAAGTTCAGCGCCTGAGGGCTTAGTCTAGGGGCAAGGGTTTCAGTGGGAGAGAGTGGACTGCCAAATCCCTGTCGGCAAAAGTTGCTGCCACAAGTGGGAGTGTCTCTGGGTCTCGAGAAACTCACCAAGTGTCTCTAGGTCTTGTTTACAAGTGATTGAAGAATGAAAAGATTAATAGAGACTGGTAAATTGTTGCAGTACCGTTGACGCTGTATTGTTCCCTCAAACTGAAAGACAGGGTTCTCAATTTATCTCTTCTTGGTTCCAGCCCTAACCTTTGCTTGTAGCGACAAAAAAGATCTCAAACACAAGCTGCTGGAATTAGTTTCCTCTGAGATGCGACTGGGCTCCGCCTCAGGCACAGAGTAAGGAGCTCAAACATCTAAGAGGCTCTTATATTAAGAGGAACCAGCTGAGGTGGTTTGTGTGTTCAGAGGGGATGCTTCCAGTACATCCCTGGAAAAGGTGTTTTACACATGTCCAGCTGGAAGGAGACCCAGGACACATGAGAGGTAAAACCTGGGTGTTCTCCCAGAAAAGATACCTGGGGGCAAATGGTGACTTTCTGGTGCACCCATGACAGAATGACTCAAGCTGCAGCCTATAAGTTCTGCATTAAGCAAACAGTTCAAGTCATGGTGTTAAATCTAGGTTAGGGTGAGCCTTGCAAAATCTTGTGATTTCAGTCCTGAAGAATAGGAAATGTGGTTCAAAAAGTCACACCCAGGAGCTTGGGATCCTGAGAACTGCCAATATCAGCTAAAGATACAGCACAGAGGGAAGCTAGGGCCTGAGCATCAACATTCAAACTAATAAACCACCAAGTCAAATCCCAATGCAGATATTTAGGCCTACACAGCTAAAAGCATAAAAGCTGTTTCAGCAGTCGCTGCTTCTTCACCCGTGGGCCAAAGGGGAAAAAAAAGACATAGGTCTGTATTGTGTGAAATTTAGCCTGCTGTAGAAAAAACCAGGTCATTTCAGGGTTCAATAATTAAAAAAAAAATGAGTGCTAATGTTGGGAGCTGTCTGTTTTTATGATTTATCAGGATAGCTGAAAAAAACAACTGCACATTTTCCAAAACTGAGCACTAAAATCTCATCTGAGTACAAAGTGCAGATGCTGAAGTGACAGAAAATCCGGCTCAAGTTTTAGGTAATTCTTTAAAACGCTTACACAAGCAGTTCCTCCCCAAAAAAAAAGGAAGAAACCCTACATCAGTCACCTTGAAATATCCTTTATTTTGTCCAAAAGATATGCCTTTTTAAATTGTGAGAAACAAAAAAAAAAAAAAAAAACACTGGTGGCACTAAAAAAATGATTTTTTTTAAAATTCAATCCAGCTATAAATAAATATGTACCTGCACCTGGATGTGACTGAACCCAAACGACAGTTTAGTACTGGCCAGGTTAAACAGAAATCACACGTCACACTGGTTCATGCGATCGGTGAGAAACATGTCAAATGTCAGACTCTGGCTGTGCGTGTGGGCAAAGCGGCCTTCATGAGACGTCCCCGGTGTATTCTGGCTTCCTTCAATACAAATACAAGAAAGAATGCTCTTCATTCACAAGTAGCCAATAAGACTGGCTATTGTTCTATTGTCTCACCCATAAATGAATCTGTTATGGATCAAATCTGAGGCACTTCTTGTTCAGAAAGCACATACCATGTAAAAAGCCATATACGGTGTTTTCTCAAGTCTTGTAGAATTTAAAATTTCTAGTGTGTTTGGGGACAATGTCAACAGGCCACTGATGGTGGTTTAGGATTAAAAAAAAGAAGTGATGAAAATGGATGTTAACACAGTTAGACCACAGAGATGCAGAGGCAAAATATTCATGTTCAAGAAAATGTTGGAAGTGGTAATATAACCTCTGCCTACTGAAGATGAAAAACACCTTTCCTGCGACTCACTTTCCAAGTGACTCCACGCTATCCATAAATAACAACCACTGCACCAGGACTTAGTATGCATCACTTCCAAACAGGCCTTCACAGCTGCCTGGGGCCATACAAGCGCTGCAACCCCCATCCCTTCCTCTTTAAATGCCTTTTGATGCCAGACTCCAATCAATACTTGAGGGCTGAGTTTAGAAATGATAAATAAAACCGTGACCAGCATTGCACTCGATATTTCTGTAACATCATCTTTAATGGCCTCACTACGGTGCACTTTTTCCTGTAGGTTATTGTCGCTTTAGAAGAACGTGACAAGAACCGGCTCGAGTAACGAGACACCATAGGGCTCAAACCCCAGGGAGGAGAACATTTCGAAAGTGATGGAATCATTGCAGCGCCTGTCTTCACCACCTCTAAACATACTGCAGGACCACCTGCTGAGAAGCTGCTCAACACTTCAGAACAGTCAATACGACTCAGGGGCTGCATCGTCAAAACGAACGTTTAAATCCACACCACCTTAACATGTGTGCCATAGTGAAGGCATAAAAGTCTCCAAAATTTAATTCAGCAGTGATAAATTCCCTCTGAAAAGTAAATGAACTTGTCATCTAAATCATCCTCTACACATGTAAAGATCTAAGACACTTTTATACCTTCAGCTACTTTTAAGATCCCCAAGCTTCTTTGTTATTCTGCTTTCCTTTAAACTTTAGTTGCTTAGATATTCCCACCACTACCAACAGAAACGGAAAGATTCTTTTCTTTTCTCTTCATGAAAAACCCAGTAATGATAATAAATACAGCACACATAGGTTGAGATGTGCGCTGGCTCCTACCTGGCGATGAATCTCAACTACCGCAATAAACTTTTTCTTAATGAATGCAGTCACTTTTGTTCCTGTTGCCAGGATCAGAACAGCAGTAACGACAACACAGACGCAGAAGCCGCACACCTCGCCGTCAAACGGCGGCAGGTCGAAAAATTTGCAGAGCTAAAAACGTAGCACGGAGTGTTCTAGTTTTCTGTTTTCAAAAAGCTCCAGAAAGCGGAGCCGTCTGCTCGCTGTTGTTTGGGAAACAGAGATTATAATGTCGCAGGGAAAGAGATATTTTCAGCCACTGTTAATTGCATTTCCAGGAAGGTTTGAAAACTTGCGTTGAAGACCAATAACAATTGCATTTCCCAGAGGAGGGCGGGGCAACGAGGATCGATAGGGTACAGCCTCATGTTTCTCTCCTCTAAACAGACAACACTGTGACTCAGCGCATTAAAACAAATACATTATACATCTGAAGAGGCAACGTTCCTTTGTTTTCCTCGCGTTAGCGGCGGCTATCATGGCCTTGTAGTTTTTGAGTTTCCTCTGAAAACAGAGAAAGCAGAGAGTCAGAGTGTGTGCGGGAAACAAACACAGCATCAATCTCATTTCTAAATGTAAAAGGAAGGGGAAAAAAAAACGCCTGGGGACTAAGTGTTAACTCTGGGATGGAGGGAACGGGGGGAGGGTATTTGGCGAGAAATTAATGAAACAGAGCTGAGCACTGGGAAAGTGTTTGCAGGGATTGCTGTATACATTATTCTCACTGTAAGATCTGATGATGTCATTAGCTGTTGACTTAATTAGAACCAAAGAAACCAGAAAAAGTTTTCTTCCCCATCATGTTTTTTTGTGGGTTACCGACAGATCGCAATGGTGAAAAGAAACACAAAGAATTCCACCAGTGGTCAAAGAAAGAAGGAAGGGGTTGGGGGGGGTCTAAGATCAGAGATCGAACCAGTACTCCCTTGATAGAAAGCATTCTTCTGTTGTGAATAAATGTATTTTTCTTAGTCTGATCCACTTTTAAATAAAGAAAATATCCCACTAAATTGTTTTTTTCCTCTGTTGATCATTTTGCAAACAGCATCACTCAACAAATGCCATAATTAATGATGATTTTTATCTTGAAACCTCTTGATTTACTAATGTATTGTCATTTTGAAATAACAAAAGGTTGCAAATTATGAATTATGTTCAATATCAATTACGAGCAGGAGAACAGAAATTTTTCAAGCGCTGCCAAATGAAACATTATGGTTTATTTAAAAACACTAAGCAACAATATCTGTATTCTGCCTGTTTGCTGCACTCGAGAGCATCTTGAGCCTGATTAAACCTACAGCCTAATCCTACACGTTCAGTGGCTGCGGTCTTAATTCACAGCAAAAACCGAGCTCCGTGAATCCGAAGCTCACTTTTTACATTTGATTTCCCTGGTGTGTGACAGAAAAACAAACCCTGGCTGTTCAGCTGCACCACAACAACAGGACCGAGAGCAGAAAGGTCTCACTGTGTCCACTCCACACTGGCCGTCACTCCAGCTGCAAGCAGCCCTGATTCAGTGTCGCGCCGCAGCCGCAGTGAGCACGCTAAATGAAGGACGAGCGACGTTTATTGATAGGACCGAGTCCTTGAGTGCAGTCGTGTCCTTCAGTGACAGAGGACATTAATTACTATTGTCATGAATCACGGGAAATAAGTGCACCAGGTTCCTTCCTGTTTTAACCCGCCTGGTGACTCGTGGCATTTCCATAAGTGTAAGCGTGCACGAGAGCTGTGTGTGTGTGTGTGTGTGTGTGTGTGTGTGTGTGTGAGTGTGAGTGTGAGTGTGAGTGTGAGTGTGAGTGTTTGAGCTAGATGGTGCTCGGACAGATAAAATTATTTTGAGTGAAGCGGCTGATTAAACACTCCGTAGTCAGCCTGGAGTACCTTGGCTGAAAGACAGAGTGAGTTCAGCCCCACACAGAAAAAGCTGGAGTAATGACTGATTCTCTTGATTAGCATAAGTTATACAAATAAACAGTTTCATCACAATCACCGTCAAATTACTATGATTGTCTTTGGAACGAGAGCCGCTCTTACAATCATCCGCAGCACCAGGTTGAAAGTGGAGACATTGATTTCATCTTAGGGAAGTGTACAGGTCCACCTCTGCCTGGGGCAGGAGGGGCTTCCTGTCCAGCCTAGTCGCCTGGGCCCCTGGACACAAAAAAAAAAAAAAAAAAAAAAAAAAAAAAAAACACACACACACACACACACACACACACACACGCGCCTATCATCTGTGAACACCCCGTTGCTTTAATTTGCTGGGACATCAGTCTGTGCTGGTTACATTGAAAAACCCACTTCAGAGCTGTCAGCTGTCTGGCAGAGTTCACCTAACCTTTGGTGCATCAGGATTCATCCTAGCCGTGCGTGAATGATGGGGTAGAAAATGTGAGGTTGTGGTGGGTAATTGATGTAGCAGAATGAAGGGGATGGGCACACACACACGCCTATCATCTGTGAACACCCCGTTGCTTTAATTTGCTGGGACATCAGTCTGTGCTGGTTACATTGAAAAACCCAGCGGCAGGAGAGAAACTGAGTGAAAAAACGGAAGGTTTGGTTTATCCCACAGGCATCAAACCGGCATCATCCTGGAAATACGACAGTCAGACTCAGACGTAAGCTGCTCCCCGCTCCCAACATTACTGATCCTTGTGGATTCCAGTTTATATGAGAAGAAAAAAACCAAAAAAAAAAAAGAAATTCACATCGCACATCTAAATCTGTGAAGAAACACAAATGGTGTGTGTAAATTACATAGCTGTGTGTATGTGTATGTGTGTACGTGTGTATATGTCTGTGTGTATCTGAGTTGCACCTTGTGCAAAGTGCAGAAGTGTTTTCTTAACTGTGCCAGCCACCAAAGAGGACAGATTCATTTTACTATCAATTTCCACAACCACCTCAGAGGTTCTACCAATTTGTGGCACCAGCAGAAAGTTCAATGACCGGCGCTGCCATGAGGCATGCTGGGTGAGGCCCTGCAGCCGGTCTGCTCTCAAAACAAATGCTTTTTTAATAATACATTAGAAAGTAAACTTCTTTCATTTCTGGCACAGAACACATAATATTCCTCATTTTGTTTTGTTTTGTTTTGTTTAATTATGAGAATATACATTTCTTCATTTTTACAGCTCACAATGGATTTTTGTCAGAGCTCAGTTATCCTGCACAGCTCACGTACGATTAAAACTCTGAAAAAAGCCGCCTTTGTTTGGTGGTCGGCGCGTGAGCCCAGAGTTTGAATGTATGGCCTTAAGGTCAAAAATGAGATGAAAGATGGTTGGAGGAAGTTATTTATTAAACTGGCTGAAAGGTCATTGGAGGCTGCAACTGTTTACCAGGCTGCACCAAGGACACGTTAAATTATAGTTCTGAATCAACAACAATGTTGCAGCAAAACTGAAAATAAAGTTTTACTGAACAACAAAAAGAAAAGTTGTGCAGTTAACGCCTCAACTGATATGTGGAATTTTCAGCACGTTTGAATAAACAGGATGTTTAAAACCTTAAAAACTTACTGATTTCCAATATCAAAAAGTAAACATTTTTAATTGCATGTTTAAAAAATTTTAAATGATAAATATTAACAGAATCAGTTAGAATATCTGTTAAATGTCAACCAAGTTACAATTAAACTTTTGATCAAATTATGCAGCCAAACATGAAGTGAGGAATAAATCAGAGTAGTTCTTTCACATGAGCTTGTTTGTGTAGTACGCACACGCAGGATTTTCTCTCATCACAACAGTCAGCACTGCCTCATTACCATAATAATATATGAACTATTTCAACTCCATAAACCCAATTAAGCCTTTCCAGCTATTAACATTCATTTATTGCTTTAAACAAAGAGATAAACTGATCGTTAGCTTCTTTAGGCATTGAGCGTCCTGTTAGGAAGGAAAACTCCGAATTATGTGCACGGGTGGAACAGTTTCGATGGTTGTTTCCCCGTTGGACCGGTTGGCGGCTGAAGGACAGACAAAAGATGGCTCCTTTGATCATGAGATTATTCTTCAAAATGAGTAGGAAGTTAGTTTGGAGGTGTTCTGCCGGTCCTGAGCGAGCTGAAACCAATTACCCAGAGCAGGTAGCGGAGGACCTTGATGATAATTATGCTGCAGCCATCATCTGTGACGGCTGGACAGCTGGTATCCTGCTGGCACAGCAGCGCATCAAGACCTCATTAATAACTTTCAGAATGTTTGCTCACCAACATTCCACTCACTGTGGACACTAGTGGGGAATATTTGACAAGAAAGTCTCCACAAATTTAAAAATGGTCTCTATATCTGGTAAAGCCAAAGTCTTTATGCTCTAAAATTGCAACCAATGGACTGACGCCATCAAGGATTTATTAGCATCAAAATGAGCCACAATTACTCAGCGGCTCTTCAACTGTTGCATGATGGGAAACAGAGTCCTGCTAACATACAAACTAATACTGACGCTAATACTGTTCTGCAATGCTGTGGTAACTCATTTGATGGTAGAAAAACAAAAACAGGAGTGTAATCATTTAAAATGTCAATGCTTAATTTTGATATTTAATGCTTTCATAAGAGTGAATGACCAGAAAACAGAAAACAGGATATGATTGACGGTTGCTGTGGCAACTCTGATTGCAACACTTTTGGGGGTGTGGAAGCTGGGATGTGTTGGATTTTTAAATTCCCAGTCCCAGTTGGCAACAGCCACAGACAGATTTGGTGCACCAGCGATCCAGACCATTTCTCCCCGACCAACAGCAGCCCCCCCTCTCATTTAATGCCCTCAGCTCCACTTCTGGATGCTTCCTTGCGTCATCTTTAACGCAAAGACAACAGAAAGCAGACAGATCTTGCATGGGAGTCGAAAACACAGGCTGGCAACTGTCACATATATTTCTGCTGTGTGTTTTATCAAGTAAATATGTCCGGAGTTTAACATTGTTAACATTTTAAATTTCATTGCGATCACATTTAATGGCTGTTTTTCTACTCTTACTTTGGTCCCCCATGTACCAGAGTTCCGCCGCAAAATAAGTTTATCCGTCTCAGATGTTACAGTTACACAACTACAGAGCCAAAATGGAACCAAACTTTATAAAATATACAGAGAAAAAAAACGTGCAACCAGTCTTTCTACGGGTGTCTTTTTTTATAGTGCTGGCTACTGTGGGAAAAAAAAAAAAATTCTAACTTGAAGAGTTGCTTTTCTCAGCACCCAGCTTTGTTTTAACTTGGGCAAGAGTGAAGTATGAGGACAACCAAAGTGGTTCAGTGTATAAATACAGCTATGTGGAATCTGAAGTGACGTGCACGTTGAAAATTGCATCTCTCTTCCAGCACTTTCTGGCTGCTGGACCAGTCATCCTGTAATGCCTTTCTGCTTGCCGTGTGTCAGAGGTCTGGAGAAACATGCCGTGTTACAACACTCAGCTGTGTTAAGGACTTTGAGGCAGCATGCAATAAACGCTGCAAACTAAGTATGAGGGTAGATGAAAGTGGGGGATTTGAGGCAGAGGTGATGACTCAGAGAGAGAAAATGGTTCCCTCTGGTTGCATCGCTGCTGTTTTATTGAGGGGATTGACAGGATCACAAAAGTGAAAATACACAGGAAGTAGACGCCAAGAAAGTTTTTTCAATTTTACTCATCGGATAAAATATGTTTTCCTGAGCATATAGTGTGATATGCACCTTATCAAGAGGGTGAAACACAAGTGGACATGATTGAAGTTCATCAGGCGGGTAGACCATAAAATTATCACTGCGAGGAGGAAGATTCCTGACATCATTACGCAGGCTGACGGATATCTGCCAAAATCCAATAGTGTCAACGCTGGCTGGTTTAAGGCTAGCTTCTTAGTGCAGGCGCTTTAAACCCCGGTCACGTCAGACACGTCAAGAATATTGTAATTGATATTCTCCTCTGGAATCTGAAGTATGCACGGGCAGACGGACACGGGCGTAATGGCACATCACACACTTCAGGGTGGATGGAAACGATCCTGTCAGGTGGAGACGGACCGCCTCACCAGATCTGAAGCAACCACATGCGGACCAGTTTTAAACAACCAAAATGTGCTTTTCAGTTTTAAAGATGCCAATAATGTTCCTTTTTTTAATCAACAGCAGTTTCCTATCGACCGCCCCTTTTTGCTGCTCAGGGCAGCCGAATGGCTCATGATTGAGGGTTTCTTTTAGTTGCCATCTCCCTTACAATCAACAGCATCAGCTCTGAGCTGCTTTCAGTCGAGAACACCATCGTTTCAGCGGAGAGGAAGAAATCCCCCAGATTAGCCTGCAGTCTGTGCACTGTTTAAGCACTGTTTTACATTCAAAACTGAAATATGACACGCATTATACATGTAATCCAAACAGGTGTGTGTAAAATATTAGCGTCACATTTGCAAAAATGTGTTTGACAATATTGGCATGTCAGACACTGGACAAAATGGAATATAATGCAGCTTTACAAAAAAACTTTTTAGATAATGAAAGCATTAATTTATGTAAATCTTAAAATAAAATTTTAAAAAAATATCAACCGTACATATAGGAGGAATTGATCAGAGTTTAGAAAACCAAAAATGAATGTATGGATGCAACATCAGGCCGCACAGTTGCATTTGTTTTTAAGTGACAAGGAATACAAATTTGATTTGTTATCGTACGAGATAACAGTTTATGTTTGTAAAACCCGCATCAGCTCTTGCATCGATTACCAGCCGCAGTCACAATCAAACCATACGTAATTCGGAGAGAAAACCCAACAAACTGGGAAAATTGTCCCTTGCATCATTTCCCAAGATCTGATGAAATTGTAGCTCTAGTTTTCTGCCAGATTTAGTCCCAGTCGTTTGAACGCCATCATTTAGACCCTGAGCAGTGAGTCATCGCGCGCCACGGTAAACTTTCAGTTCCGGCTGCGCAGTCCGACGCATCTGGGTCACTCGAGCCAAACGCGTCCTGCAAAGTTCGGATGTTTGGGGGCAAACGATCTGATGGGTCGCACGTCGGAGCGGATATTCCGGGATTTGTGGTCCGTGGGGATCGTCGCCCCACGGACCACATAGGTGCGCAACCGTTCATGAGCAAACAGGGGAAAGTATCATCTTCTTCCGACACCGCATATCACAGCACCACCGACGAGTCTAAACGTGTGGGACACTTGGAACGGCAGGACAAAACTGTAGCTAAATCCCCCAAGGACACAAAATGGCCTATACTGACCCACTAAATTGTTGGGACTACCCCGGAATGTTTGACGGCTAACCGGTCCCCGGTTCACACTGCGCGCTACGTCCTCTGCACCGATAACCGGTGTTTTAGCTAACATGTCTGGCTTAAACTGGAGCCGTAGGACCATAACTGGGACCAGTCTGCTGAAACCAGCGGAAGGGTGCGCCGCGGAGCGGCTGCGTAATCAATACCAATCACGGCGGAAAGGCTGCACGTCTGCGCCTGAACGCAACATGGATGTGAAAGTGGGTCCGTGGAGCCGTGAGCGGAGCCCGGTACCCCGAGAAAGCACACCGAACTCTGATTTACGGGTATATACACACAAAACAAATCCCCCATACTGGAGTTAGTCTGCATTGTTGCGCCGAGGCGTGTTGGAGATTACTTACCGGGATGACAGTCTTTGTGTTTGGGCGAGATTAAAAACATTAGGGCTAAAATCCACCAGTAACTCGGTTCCTGTATCCTCCGCATGTTAGATTACTCATCGAGAGTACCAAGAAGGCAACGGGTGACAAAGTTTCTTCCCCTTTTTCAGTCTGCCTTTCTTTTAAAAGAAAAAATATCCCAGGCGCGCACACACACATACACACACACACACACACTCGCTCACTCACGCGGTCAAAAGCTGAGGACGAAGTTGGCACCGCCGCCAGGAAAGGCAGAGCATCAAAGCTCCGTTTCAGCGATGACACGACGGATCCCGCTTCACTAAAAAACCCGCAAGTCTTCGCCTCCGGGTCGGACTGGGGCCGCTTCCCAGCTTCGGGGAATAAAAAGGTTACGCACGCCGCGGCGGTGCAAAAACAGTTTCGAATGTGCTGGACTCCGCCGTGGCTGTAGCGGGCTTCCAGATAGCGACATTCCCGAAGTGTGGCGGGGGTCAGTCGGCGATCAATCGCTACGTTAACTACAGGAAAAGTGGTCGAATCTTATTGATCATGGCGCTCATTAGGCAGTGGAGGTCCGGGGCGTCAGCGTCGCGGAGGGGGACGCGCGATGCGGGGAGAAGCGCTGCTGGAAACGTCCCATTCTTCTATCCAGGAAGTCGACGAGCGGCCAGGCACGCACGGATCTCGGGCTGCTGCTCCTATCCTACCGGACAGGCTGCGTGCGTGTGAGAGGGAGGCAGTGCGGGGCGGGAGCAGTGCGGGGAGGGGAGGCGGTTCTTAATATTTTTTTTTTTTTTTTTTTTTTTTTTTCCTCTCTCTCCTTTTCTCCCCCCCTCCTGAATGCAAAGTGACTCGGAACGGAACCGAGGAGTCTTTCCTGTCTCGGGCGCAGCGGCGGGGGCCCCGCGCCAGAACCCTCAAGTTGGACCGATAAGTCAGAGAGGCTGCAGCCTCCTTTTGGAGGTTTCACCAGACGTGTTGCACCAAATGATAACACGCCCGCAGAGTGGATTTCTGTCGGGGACTTTTCGGCCGTCTGCAGTGGATCAGAGCCGTGGATTCTCAAAGAGGAGACAAATGGCCCTCTTCTGCAATCCGCTGATTCTTAACCCCTTCTTTCCATCTGAACCCGCTTCTTCTTGGCTTCCTCCCAGGCCCCATTATTAAAACGACTCTCTGGTGGCCACACACTGACGTCCCCTTGCCTCCTGCTGGCACAACTGTGAATGGAATTCTTCAGCAGTCATCATCACCTGGAACACCGTGTGTGTGTGTGTGTGTGTGTGTGTGTATACTGTTAGAGGAATGTGCATCCACCGGTGACACTCCCCCAGGTAAATGTGCAGTCAGTGGTGCTCTTGCACAACTATCCAGCTGGACATTTAATTTTAGGAATCTGATTAAATTTCTCATTTAATTACCCGGTTCTCTGCAGGGCCATTGAAGACAGTCACGAGGGCCCCTTGCTTTTAATGTGGACCATCTGCTTCCTCTCCAAAATGCCTACCTTTCCAAAGCCCCCGACAGCCCCGTGGGCACCCTCACGTGTGGTTTTCAAGGCTGTGTGACACTATGCAAACAGACTGCAAAACCCCAGCGTGCTTGACGATACTCCAAATGCCCATTCTACTCCAGCTGATCGAGTGTAATTAACCCCAACAGAAATTAGCGAATATTCTCCAGTCGTGTTCCGGGTATGCTAGTTTTAGACATTCAAAGTATTTATTATTCTTGTGTGCACAGAATAACAACAACAGAAACCCACCACACAGTGAACAACAAGCCATAATGATCATTTTAAGCCTTCAGCCACATTGTGTGGTGTTGAAATCCATCTTTTTTGGGATGACTAAGTATAGCCTTACAGACAAACAAAATAGGAACATGAAAGTAATGGACATATATTTATTCATGTGGAGCCATTCAAGTAAAAATACAAACATCTTAAACCTGGATCATTTCAGTTTTCCTAAACATGTTTCCTAATATTTAATCTATTGATTTATGATGGCATAGGTAAGGGAGCTTAACACCCCTATGCTGGCGGACAGCCCTTTTCTTAAAAAATCTGTTGTTTGTATAAAGAAATGACAGAACTGATCAATAATATAAAGTTCATTTGAATAGTAATTTTCCAGCATCCCTGGAATGTCTTCTCTTATTAGGCTGAAGCATCAAATTACTATCCATGTATTAGATGGTGCCTCTGAAGTTAGAGCTAAAAGAGAAAACACAGGGGTGACACATCCTTCCTGATGAATGTTAACTAAGTTTAGGATATTAAAAAAACAAAATGCAAATGGAAAAATTTCACATCAGATGCCTGTTGGAGATTAATTCCAGGGCTCCGTATCAGCCCATGCTGAATCTTAATTTTCACCTCAACGTTCTCATTTATTAGCTCGCCAACGTACAGAGCACAGCCGTTTCCCCCGCCGATGTGAAATAAATGGAAGTGTGTAATTAATTATGCAGCAATAAGTCACAATCACGAAAAACCTGACAAACATAGATACACGGATAAAAAAAGCTATCGCTCCCGCCATGTGAGGACAACGTGCAGACCGACCCAGATCATCCCTTTCTCTCCTGAAGGGAAGAAAAAAATAAAATTAAAAAACACCCCACATGTATTCACTCTCTGCAATACTCTGCTATTTCAAGTAGCTTCATAAGAACCTGACATTTTAATCTTTTCCACTTCTTAGAAGCTGAGACCCTGAAGGCTTTCTGCCAGTTAAAATGTGTCTCAGACTGGGGGAAAAAAGGGAATAAAAAACCTCTGATATATACATGATTCATCCAAGTCCAGTAATGACACCTGCATTGTCCCCACTGGCGTCAGCTTCCCCTTTGCCCTTAAGTGGTTTGAGAATCCCCACTTGTATTATTTTTTCAAACACATTTCACATGTTGACAGTTGGTACATAATGTAGGACCACATGCATCAATTATGCAATGCAATTCAGGCTACAGCCATATATAATTTATTTGATTCTCAATCTTGTACATAATTTAATCCAAACCTATTTTTACCATTATTACGTTCCCATAATAGTTTTATCTCTTGTTGGTCTTTCTGCTTGTTTTCCGTGCGTCTGTTCTGCAGAAATACTTCAACAGGGTGTCACAAAACTAGAAAAAGTTAGCAGGAAAATGGATTTCTGCCAGACTAATGCTCAGAGATCATCCGGTGCTAAACTCCGAGACCCCTTGTCTTGCTTACGTGCTTAAAAACAACATTTTTAAAGTTCAACTGTGGCCACCGTCTGATGTAAACATCTGCTGTTGTGGTTTGCGTTGTTAAACCTTACTGCATGAAGAGGACGCGCTTTCACATTTAAAAAGATGAAAGTAGGTACATCATGGAAAAACCTTCATCTCCTGTTGTTCAGACATCAGTCCACGTCCCCTCGAAATCTATTTAATAATCACAAATACGGGGTCTTCTTCTGCTGTTGCAGAAAACATTTGTTTTTATTACAATGGTTAGAAGGTCAGTTAGAAAGCACGCTGGAATCCATCATGCAAAGTTTGCAGCCACTGCTTGAGTCTGTGATGTGGATCATAAGTCAGGGAACATCAGGGAACAGCTCTTCCAGTCCCCCGTCCCCTCTGCTATTGATTATTGATGATATATTTGTTATCTGTCTCCTTGTGCATGAGAGCTTAGTTACTTAAACCCAGCACCAATCTTCAATGTTCTTTTTGCATTTATCACTGAGATCATTGTTTCATGGGTGCAAATGGCTTTGTTCATCACAGCGGCACGGCTGTATCCTCGCTGACCTAATTCAGGAAGATGGAGGATCTTAATTTGTAATGCAGAAATAATGAGAGAAACATGGTCAAATATACATACTAGGTGATGGGAATCGAAGCTCAATAAAAAATTAGTTTGGAGGGAGGTTAGAGCTGGAGTTACGGCTCCTGTTGAGATGTAGTAGTTGCTATTTGCAGCCAGTAGAGGGTGTCTGCAAAATTCATGTTGTCATTAATCACTGCCGCTGTTCAACCCACTGAGGACCATCAGTGCAGAATATAATAGATTCATTTGTCCCAGAGGGGCGACCAATCCCAGCCAAGAGCCCGGATGGATGATTTAATAGAGGGGAAATGCAGAATATGGAGTCGGAGTGTCAACATGCTTAATAAGGTGTGTTGAAGTCACATTTATTCATTTGATGTCAGCATATAGAGGCCATGGGCAGAGCACGCTGTTCACTGGCAACTGCCTCACAAACAATGTACAAACAGCAAACTATAAAGAAGCACATTGTTGTTTTCCATTGGGCCTTGTCGAACAGTGCGACAACAGTTTGTTTCACAAGGCAGCATATTGTCAGCACAGGGTTGTCTCCCAAATCTGAGCGGAGAATGCAGAATGTTTGTTGTGAGAGTACCATGTTTGTGTCCTTGTAAAGTAAAAAAGATCGATATTTCCACCTATTATTTCTATTTCTCTTGTGCTAATGTCAGAGTTGCGGGGGGTATTGTTGAAAGTTCACTGATTATCAAACAATGCGAAATGAAGAAATCAGAGCCAGAAGAAAAAGAAAATGGTTGAAAAGCAACTTTTGCTGAATTCAGATCCTGACGACTTAGGTGGCATTGAAACAACACAGACAGGCAACAAGGCTGCATCTGGTCATCACCCCCAACCAATTCTGGTTTTAGTTTCTGTGGGATCTTTTGGTCTCTAAACTAGAGTGAGCAGATGTCCCAGTTTACCCAGACAGTCCAGGTTTTGAGCCTTGTGTCTTGTGTCTGAGCCCCTTTGGTTTTTTTTGGGGGTTTTTTTTGGCCGTCCTGATTTTTCTCTTTTTGTTTGTTTTATCGACAACACAAGACACATGGCAGCAAGTCATTTAAAGGCATAACAGTGCATTCTGACTGGAAATTGTTGTCTTTGGCCCATGTGTATGTCAGTCACACAGTTGTCATAGCAATCTGTACTCTGAGTCTGTTAAAAAATGACCTGAGGTTATGCACTTACTTTGTGTGCACTACATGTTGATGTTCAAAACAGTTAATGTTAAAATATTACTGGCATACATTTTTGTCTGTTTAAGTGGCCACATTTAAAAAATGATATGGTCAGCCTACTCTAAACCCGTCTCATTAAATCAGAGAATGCTTTAATCCAACTGTTTCTATCGAAACCACAATCCACCCAATTCCTTTTCATGTCCAAAGTCATTAAACTTAGGGTACCTTTGACTTTCATCAATCATTCAGAAGCTGCCACATTTATCTCCCTCCTGGTGCCGGTCGGCATCTTTTTAGGCGGCGAGCGGCTGCTGGAGCTGGCAGATGTTTGGACACATGGGCCCAGAGCGCTCTACAAAATAAGCTGTCAGAGCAATGCCTCCTGATAAGAGAAAATCAGCTTGTCAGCAGAGGACTTCATCCTCTGTGTCGCACACCACATTCTTAACACGAAAGGAGCGGCGAGCCTCCCGCTGCTGCCTGTGGATTTGCTCTGATCCTTTGTGGTCATTAACCACTGCACGCTAAAGAAGAGAATGTCAGCAAAGACACAGTCGGTGCAACTAGATACTCGCAAATGAAGTCTTAATTACCAACAGTACAATGTCCATTAGCTGACCCCCCTCCCCCCCCCCCCGCCCCAAATACTTCACATAGGGATCCATCATGGATCCTGCCACATGAAGTGGCCTGATGAAATCTTTGAGTTTTTCAGTTGTTTTTTAGTGGTGATTAGGAACAAAATTGTCTGCTTTTGTTAGCTGGTTGAATTGAATACTCGGACAATAGTGTTTTTTGATAGTCCTGTTATCTTTGAAGCACAATGGGAGAAAAATCAACCATTTAACTTTTTTTTTCCCCAAGACCTCTACTGTCATTTCATCAGCTTAGACTTTTTAGATTTATTAAAAATTCCTCTGCTGCCATGTCCTGAACTTTTCGAAAAGACCACTGATGCAAACTCGGAAGTCGTCAAAGCGGACCTCTGTAGGCCACCTCTTGTGCCTTTGTGGCGCTAGCTCCTCAAGGTTTCCACCACAGCAGGATGACACCTTTTTATACAATTATTGTTGGTTTTTGTTATATTTGCCTTTATTAGAAATGTACCTGTTGTATTTTATTTGCTTCACACATGCAGTCCAAGTTTCAGAATGTACTCAAGAGCAGATGTTAGCTTTTGTGTCAAAATGTCTGCGGTAAAAACCAAATGACGCTTGCTGTTCTGACCAACTTTAGTTCAGTCAGATGATCGTTTGCTTGTTTTTGGGAATCTGGCTCAGATTCAGACATGCCCAACTGAATGGATTCCGAGTGAAAACATGCCATTATCCAACAAAGCCGGCCAGACTAAAACCAAAGCGTATATTCTTGAAAACAGAAAAGCTACAATCACAGTAAAGGAGCAGCGCAGGGACAGCGCTGAAGCTCAGCCCCACATGCTACCGTTTTTTTGCTGTTGGTTTTCTTTTTTTAATGAAAATACCTTGTCTTAAAATTGTTTGGATTTGATAGTGCAGCTTTGTCTGCAACTTGTATACTAGGAACATGAGGTGGGAATAGTAACGCTCTTTGTGTGAGGAGCAGTCCCTCCCTAATTCCAGATCACCTGAGCCAAACACAACCAACTGAACACTGAGAGATTTACAGTGTTTGCAGTGGTACCCAGCCTGATTAACTGGTGTGCATAGATATAAATTAATGTAATTATTTAAAAGAGTTATCTAAATGGTACAGTAATAAATGCTAGGGAAATATTAACAAACCCTGCATCATGGACCATGCAGAAAACAGATAAATATTCATCCATACTGGTAGCATTTTCCTAAAATAAAACCCATATTTAGTAATGTAGTGATAAGCTGTCTGTGAGTAGAGTTACTAAGCAACAATTTATCATAGTACTCCCGGCGTTAATGCATGACGGTCTAATTCTGCAGACCACCACAAGAGGGCCTTTGCAGCACAGGCACCAGTGCCAGAGAAAGAGAGAGGCTGGTGATATATGAATGTGTATGTCCCTTAAATGTTTTCTAATACTTCTTAAATGAATTTGTATTAAAAGTTAATGAGCAGAGAGAGGAATAAAGGAGAACATTCCAGTCCTCCGGACTTTGTTTTTATCCTGCCCTGTGCTGTTTGAACGCGTTCTAAATAATGAGAACATTAGATCAACAGCAAAGGGGAACGTACATTTTTAGTGTCAGGCCCAGAACCAGGCTGAATTTTAAATCTGCTTCACATACGGAGATGAAAGGGCCATATAACATTCATACCGGGGGAAAGTATGCGACCACATATATGTATGCTTCATAATTAGCTCTAATTTATGCAAAACTAGGGAATAAATATTTTACTACACCCTGTTTTTTTTTTTTTTTAACCTCCAAGGCAAGTGTGAAAAATCACCAGCCAGAGCCTGAGCGCAGCTGTGGGTGAGTGCCAAAGAGCGCCGCTGGGTCGGAGCCCGCAGCTCCATTAGAACAATGCAATCGCCAAAGTTGAGAGTTATGAAAATGAACAAAAGGATTGCTTTTGGGAAATGTAACGTTGTCCTCAATTCTTGGCAGACACAGCGAGGAGAAGGATTTGAAGCTCCAGCTCTATTATTTTTCTGTACAACAGACTTAACTTGGTCATTTCTCCTGCGTCTGTGGTTTTATTGATTGAAGACGTGGGTTTTTAGGCCGGGACCGGTCTTGGCAGTGCTCAGCGGTACAAACCATCAAGCAGCAAGGTCAGACTGTACAGAGGTGGTCACCTGAATGCTGAATTGCTTTCAGACTTATTGTTTTATTCTACTGCATTTAGAGGTTTTAGATCTGCTTTGGGCTCCAAGTACGTTAGTTTTACTCAGCAGCATGCGCATGTGCGTGTGTATGTGTGTGTGTGTATAATCACATGTCAGTGATGGAGATGCGTTCAGATCCTCTTTGGCTTTTGAATACAGATTTTATTCCAGTGTGACATTTACTTTCATTTATCTCAGCACGATGTGTCACCCAGAAGGCATCCTGCAGGCCTTTTACTGTACACAGACGGAGCCTAACATGATAAAACCACGCAGTCAAGTGTGAGATTACTGACATGTTTGCAGTATTATTGCACGGAGGAGATGCAATAACGCACGGAAATGGGGGGAAAAATCAATTTCACTCTCACTGCACTCTCACAAGTTTTCTTTAGGCACTTGTAAGGGCCTTTTGTTCTTTATACGTGTGGCTGTCTGGTTATCGTGCTGATTTCTAATTGAAAATCTATTGTTGGAGTGGCCTTTATAACATTTAAAGGTATAGCAGTGGAAATGGTGGCCAAGCGTTTAGCATTCCGGGTGGTGCTTCAGCACCAAGCAGCAGCAACAGTGAGCTGGTTTCCCTTCAGTGCCATATGCAGACATGCTCATTTGTTTGTTTTGCTTTAAAAGCTTTGCAGAAAAAGCCAAATTCAGCGTCCCCACCCCCACCCCCGCCCCCGCCCTCCACCTATCCACCCACCTGAATCATAGATGGATTGATGCATGCCGCAAATCATTTTCTGTATGAGCAGTGGCTCACATCCAACACAATCTTTGGTTTCCTTCCCAGGGAGGGATAGAGAGAGAGAAAGAATAGATTAATCCGAATCCAAAAGTAGACAAATAGGATTGTACCTGGACACCTGGATTCTGCTGTGAATCTGATTCAGTGGTGTTACAAAATACAGAGTGCAGTGAAAACAAATCAAGCATCATTGTGTGCCTGCGTGTGCTGCTTCGGAGCGTGGTTGCCCAGATGCGAAGTGCCAGAACTGAAGACCTTAGACGACAGCCAAGTACTTTTGAGACAATATATAAGGACGTTCTCGCTAACCACATTTTAGCTTTCAGTGTGGCGGGGGGGGGGGGGGGGGGGGGAGTTGGGAAAATGGTGGATCAGATTTCTCTGCTGCAGTGCTGCTGCAAGAGTGGCTTACTCTGCACATATAGGATCCAAACCCAGAAGATTTAATATAAATGTTCGACGGCAGGTCTGACAGTTGAATAAAAATACACTTCTCACACTCGCCAAGCCTTTGTTTCATCAAGCAGCCCCGTTTCCGCACTGAGGATTCTCATATAAGACGGCATCGGATGAATGTCACATGCATGGCAGCAGGGAGACATTTATGAGAGGTAATGACCCGCGGCTTTTAGAGGTCCACAACCATCAGTAAAATTAGGTTCAATATCCATGCTCAACCTTTCATTTCTGTCCCCTTGAAAGCAACAGCGGCTGCTCCCGCTGACAGATCAACAGAGGGATCACGCTCAGGCGGCTGTTCTGTGCATTAGCTCACGCTGCCAACAGGCCGTCCAGCAGCCGCTGTGAGGAAATATTACATTAACCACAAGTGCACTTGAGAACCCATATTTAGCATTACTAATGTTCAAGGACACTCTGAGAATCTCCACTTTTATCATACCGTTGTCATCACTTCGTAAAGAACATTCTAAAAGGTTTCAAGGAGATGTACTGTTTATTTGTCTGATGATCTCTGGACATCTATTTAAGTGCCCACATGGAGCTTGGAGCCACTTGTGTTTCATGTAATTCAAATTCCGGGTCGATACTATTCAGGGCAGTAATGTTGTTAGACTGATTAGCTTTTACTTTTTTTTTTTTGACAGTCTTATAATTGGTGGGATATCTTTTGGTGTTAATCTTTAAATTTTAATATCCTGCTTGTCCTTGGGGTTTTAGCTAAATATTTAACAAATCCCTTGCCTTTGAGCTAAACCTTTTAAATCTGCTAATCTCTGACTTTGTGTCAGACTTCAGATGTTTTCTCAGAATTTTTTTTTAAATTTTGGCTTTCATTCATATTTGTTTTTGAAATTATATCTATAAATTTATCCTGACCTAAACGTTTACTAAAAAAAACCCCTTCATTTGGTCCCAACTCTTCAGTATTCTGTGCAGCCTGCAGCTTGCCGTCCAGTTGTCTGCAGGGCAAAACAGTATTCTAATCAACCTTCACCTGCCTGACACCAGCATCACAGCATCAGGCACAGATTCATCATGAAACAATAACGTCTTTATTCCATTTTCCATGGCCTGGGTGGTTTTCCTTCTAAAAACAATAAAGATATTTTTTCTTTTTTTTTTTAGGTCGATACACATCTCTTATCACGGTAGTTTTTGTAACCGAGTCCAAAGAGCAGACTAATGTGAGTCCTATTTATCTGAGCCCAGAAGAAAAAAAAAAGACTGCAGCTCTTATCAATCAGAATCACTCAGAAGTTCAGAGGCTGCAGAGTAAATCTGACTGACACACTTTCCCCGCTAAACACAAATTGATCCTTCAACCTGCAGTGTATATTTTAGCCCAAAAAGAAGAAGAAGAAAAAAAAAGTGGTGCAGATTTTAGATTAACTTCTTCTGTGACAAAGAAGTTTGTCTGCTGCTCATTAGAAAAAAGCTACAGGAGCCATCAAAGTATTCAAACAACAAATATTACAATGATATATTTGTTGTTGTTCAGTTGAACAGCAGCTTCCAAAATGCTCTTTAACAGCATCTGTTCCCACTTTTGCGTGTATGATTGTTGATTCTTCTTACCAGTATTCTCATTATTTTTTATTTTTGTCACTTCTTACATTTATTAGAGCCTGGGCGGCTTATTTGCCTCTAAATGCTGCCAAATTAGCCGCTATAGTGTTGTTGTTGTTTTTGTTTTTTTACATTGTTCCTATTTTATTTACCCTATTATGCATAATAAATATCTGCATACACACAGGTTACTCTATTTGGCTGTTTGTGCTTATGCTTTTTTGTCAGATTAATTCAGCGAGACAGTAGTGGATGACACTATTTTGCCGATTTGCATTAAAAATCAAAGCTTAAACACCAAAGCTGAGCGGAGCTCCATTTTTAGACTGGGAGGAAAATTGTGCTCAGATGGGTGGCTGTAAAAAAGAAGGAAAAAAGATGTAAATGCTATAAACGAGTTTTATGCTCAGAAATAGAGCTCCTGCACATTTAGCCAGGTTTCATTTTCATTTCACACTTCAGAGCTGTTTTTTTTTTTTTTTTTTCATGAGAGAGGCACAGTAGGACTTCCATTTCACTTCAGTCGTTATGATATGCACTGTTAAGTAACAGTGACACCATCTACTTTGGTGATCATCCTGCTGAGGCGGCTGGCTCCAACACAAATGGGAACAACTGCGGAATTTTGCCCAGAGCAGGATGAAGAATGCGTCTCCTCTTCAGAGACCGTCAATGGCTGTCTGACTGATTTCTGCACCTGTGTCACAACAAACAATTGCAAAAAAAGAAAAATATCACCCTAAAACGCTGCGTTTGAGGCCGCACGCATCATTCTGATGTGAAAACTCTGCAGAACTGAAGTCTCCAAGATCATTTTTTTCAGATTTTCAACACATTTAAAAACAAATGAGGATTGGGCCTTTTCGAGCTCATCAGTAGCTTCCAGCCTCTGCTCCATGTTCATGTCCGTATACCTATATTTAATCATATGTCCCCTGTTTCAAAGCATCTAACAGTTTATGCGACACAAGGAGAAAAAGAGGTGATTGACAGCTCATGTACGGGTTTCAACTTAGACTGACAGTTTGGTCCGTTGGTACTTTGAGTTTTTTCTCTCTCTCTCCTGTCAAACCTTTAACCTCTCCCGCCTTATAAAAGACAACCCAACCACTTGTGGTGGAACCAGCGTATCTGTAACTGTTCAGGTAATTGCAGGTCTGAACAATCATGACTAAGAGATTCCACCAGCATGTGAAAAGGTCGCCGGGTTGTAAAGGTTGCAGTATTATCATTTAACAGGACAGTTAGCTGTTTCTCTTTCATTAAGCTACTGCAGACACAGTGAGCAAAGTGGACGACATGGATCTGGACTGGGGGGCCTTGGCCCAGACTGGGTTGTGTTGACCGGGGGTCAGAACCTGAGCGACCGGCCAGTGCTGTTATGATTACAGGAAGTCTTCTGACTGGAGGAATTAGCCTCCTCCTGCGTCTGATTAATAGGCCCTGTGGCCGTGGATGAGGTGATGTAATTAACCTGCAGTGGATTCAATGTCATGTTTCCACATTCATCTTTTGAGTGTCACCGATAGAGTTTTTTACCAAAACTGGGCTTGTTGTTGCTGAGGCTGACTCATCTTGTTGATGGTACCCATGGTAGCTACATCAGCTGTTGTTCCCACACTCAGCCATTATCTAGGAGAACTTCCTGATGATTTATGGTTAAAGCAGATTGTACTGCTTAAATGCTGATCACTGGCATAAAAAATATATTTATGAGAACTGGCTAGCATAAAGACACTCTGGAAGTATTCCAAACTGGGTTTTTTTTTTTTTTTTTGTAAAAACTATTCTCCTTCATCACACATCAATGGGCATTGATAAAAGATGTGAGAAAGCTATTTGAAACAATGGCTTCATCATCATGGAAATAAGATCGGCAATAGCAAAGAGGCTTTAGAGCTGGTTTTGATGCAAATCTAAGATAAAACCTTTCAGCCAACAATCTTCCACCTTCCTTCTTGCTGCTCTGTCTTGAGATTCAGCAACAAAATCAAAACAGGTTCTGTGATCAAACCTGTTACCAGGCGACCGACTGATGAGCATTGTTAGGGTTGGGATTGTGTGTTGAGTTGATCATGTGTTTATCATCAAAACATGTAAAATTAAAGGCCATTTTGTCATTTTTTTCTACTTCTTCTACTTGGATTAGCTTGCTGAACAATATGACATGCCGACGTTCACCTTGTGTTTTACATTTTCCATGTTTTCGTCAGTCTGATCTCCCTGATTTTATCTTTTCCGGTCTTTTCAGCTGTAAATTCTACAGCTAGCGGACTTGACTTGATGCCAGAAAAGGAACAATGAATAACGAATGCAGGAAATCTTTATTTCCATCTGAACAGACACCTGCACTCCCGCATCCTGCTAATGTTTCTGACGCTTCCCGCTGCCTTTTCAGCCCACTGCAGCCCCAATGCAATAATGATGCAAAGGTTAGCGAACCCTCACCTTGCGTGACTCGGCGTGCGCTGCGTTTCACCACCTACTGAAGGACTCAGAAGGTCAGATCATTTCTCAGATGTGTCAGAACATGCTGCTGTTGCACCACATGGACGAAATGGGTAATTTGGAAGCATTTACTGGCATAGAAAAAAACAACCTGCTGCCAGTGTTTAGGAAACAACACCCCACCCCACAGAAAAATGTAGCAATGAGAGCTCATATAGGGTCCCATAAACGCATGCTTAAACAGACTGATGACAACAGCTCATCTCCTGATCAGAGGCAATTCCACTCCCAGTTCCACAGTCATTCCCAGTCTGTTACTGTGTTTATTACTGAAATCAATAATACTTCTCCCCAAGCTGCTACGTTCAGATAGAGAACTGGAGAGTTTTCTTGAGCTGCCTCATCTTCCAGTTGGAATGCACAAGTGTGGGAAAGCGATTGTGCTGTGGGCTTGGTCCCCAGTGAGACCTGGAAGAGCTGCGATGCAAAGACTTTGCAGTGGATTCCCAGTAGATTGATAGCAGCTTCTTACTGGTCCGTGTTGCTTGCCGGTAACGGCAAAGGCTTAGGCTCAGTGTAATTCGCCAAAGGTTTAGCAAGTCTAATTTCTGCCCTTGAATTTAATAACACACACACACACACACAATCACACACACGCACAGGGCTGCAGATGCACGCTGTATTTGCATCAGGATTGTTTAATATTTCTCTGTCAAGTGTCATTAATTTTGCACTCGTTTCAGAGCAAAAAAAAGGGCATCAATAATGAGGAATGGGACAAGGAGAAATGACTCGGAGAAAAAATGTATCAGGCCCTTTTTTTAATCAACAAAAGAACAATTAACAGTGGCTCCGTCCTTGTTTCATGGCTTAGATAAATTATGCATTACAGTATATGAAATGCTGCAGGTTGGTAGGAGTGACAAGCACAGGCATTTTAATTGCTCGCCTGCTCTAAATACACGGTGAGATGACAGTATGGCATAATAACGATTTTACATTTACACCGTTTAGCCAGTTCATTTAACACTCACAGTTTAATTAGCTTTTGTCAGGAACATCTGCATCTCCGGATGGTTCCACTGCATCTTTTTGATGCGTTGATATCAGACACGTTTTCCTGTGATTCACTTGTCTACCCATCTCATCATCTCGAGAGTGTTTCCTCACTTTAGCGGACAGTTAGCTGGGATCTGACTGACTACATTAAAGCTTTGGCTGTGGCTGGGTAACACTTTGACATGTGCGACACTAATTGTGGTGATGATTAGTGAGTGAGGTTGCTTGATTTCTTTCATCACGCCTGTTTCTGTGGAAATATACATATGAAATGCAACTTCCATCTCTGGGTTTTTAAAATCACACCAGATAAGGTGAGCTAAAGTCTGTGTGGGCGGTTTCTTTTTGGGTCTTTAAAAAAAAACCCCAAACATCATGGCTGTTGCGTATTTTTGAATAATTTACAATACCGTGCAATCAAAGTTACATTTGGATCTACATTATAATGCTGCAGTTCTAAATATTCATGTAGAAACCTAAATGTGGGAGCCAAACGTCACATACAGCTCACCACTCAAGGGAGGATTTATGCTGAGCAGATGAATCACATTTTTAATAGCAATCTGCATGCTAATTTAACATCCTGTGGTTCACGTTGGTCACTTGATGTAAGGCTTATTTAGGAGCGTTTAAATTAATTAAATGGTTCGTTTACAATCATTAGGAAAGGTTGATAATCATTAGGGTATTTGAAAATAATTATCTTTTGTACCTTTTAGAATTCAGTCTATTAGAACAGGACACGGGCACAAATGCAAAGCCCTGCTCATTCTAAATGTCATTTCAAGCTCAGAATGGCAGCTGAGTGAAAGAAAAGAAACCATTTTATGGTAGTTGTGCACCCGGGCATCGTGGATTGTCTGATGAGACTGATCTGAGCATGCAAAAGCTCCACTGGTTAGGAGGTGGAATTTGTTGTTTGCCGGGCATCAACAAGGCTGTTTGCTGAGAAAAACAGTGCAATAATACCGATGGTAACCTTCAGCCTTCTTTGTGGACCTTGATCATATAGCGACATACAGAATGAGCCGGCCCAGGACTGTTTGCAAAGCTCCCTCTGACAGTCGTCATCTGCTCCATCAAACAGTGTGTCAATGTCTGTGTAAACACGCACCCGTAGAATGCAAGCACTACACATTTGTTGTTCTGTGTTACAGGGGGAATGATGCTGACAATGAATATAAATGAGCAGCCCGACGTGCATTTTTCCTGTTTGAGGTTAATCCTTTAATCTTTTCATTTTTCTCTACTGTTCATCTGCAGTGATGTTTTCCTGGAAACATTTCTTTCTGACATGAGAAAAATAAATTTCTCTCGGCAAGATAAACATAGCTGACCACGTTTATGCATTGTCTTAGCTCAAAGCTGAGGAATTGCTCTGATGATAGTTTTTATTTTTGCTCTATTTTCTCTACAGGATAGATGTCTTTCTGAAACAAACAGCTATGACTTTTCAAATGCTTGAAACAGTCAAAATGCAACTAATCTAACCTAAAGCCAAAGATTTTTTTTCCCTCTCTACAGCGTAAAGGGGCCCAGGGGTCAGATCACAGTGGGGAACCTTACAGGACAGTGTTTGTATTTTCTCTACATGGCTGTCTGTGGTTTTTTTTTTCCCTCCTGTTTTTACCAGAAAGATCAGGCTCCTTGACAGTAAACAAAGATCTCGCTGTGGACGTGGTCTGGACGTGGTCAGGTGACGCTGGATGCTGTCAGGGACAGTGAAAAAGCACTTTCAAAGTCACAGCTGCTAATAATTCACCTTGTAGTTGTCTGCATGGTGCATGTCTGGGAATGTGTGTTAGCCTTGTGTGTACATTTAGAATAAAGTTAGAAGAGTGTGCCTTGATGGTGGCACCCAGAAGGCAGCAGAGAATTCCTACAGCAACGGCCTGGCGGACCAGTGACCGACAGCTGCGGATGCACAGCTACCCCTGATCTGACAGGCAAAGATGATCGCCCCAGTGCCAGGGTCCCCAGCCAGCCCGTCAGAGATTGTGTGAAACCTAACCCAGGACGGGTAAACAGTATGCAGCTTAGTCAGAGAGCCCCAGGATGAGGTCACAACGCCGAGTTTTATTTTGTTTTGTCTTCCCAGTGTTACAGATTGTGGCAAAAAAAACCAAACAAAAAAAAAAAAAAACCGCAAGGGAGCACCAGCGGCAACGTGATCTCGTTCCGAAGAGAGGAAGTGCATTACGCTGAAGAGTACATTCTATTTGTACAAAGAGCTGCGATGCAACACACTGAACAGTGCACATCCTCACCTCTAATGAGGACAGTGTAGCCAGAGAACTGCACAACATCATAGACAGACACAAGAGAGCCTGCTCCTGTTATCTTAGCAGTTTCTGACCGCCAAAATTCTGCTCGTTTGTAAAATTCTCCACCACAGGTAACGACACCTTTGGACTAATGCTGTAACAACAATGTTTTTAACTGCTATCTCCAGGCTGAATTTTTCTGGGGGAAAACGTGATCACCTTGTGAATCTGTGACCGTCTGCTGACATCAAAAGGCTTAAATAAGACCCAGTTAGAGTCTGCCCTGTGATGATGGGATTTGATAACACCTTGGCAGAAGAGTAGGGGCTGTTTTGAAGCCGAGGACAGTATACGTGAATACACAGACACTGATAGCAGCCACAGTGACTGGCTCCCATCCATCATTTTGCATCAGAAGTCCTTGTTCACTGCGGATGTATGCAGAAAGATCAGAAAGCAGTGCTCAGCTTTCAAGTCTGAAGGCATTGTCGAGTATAGGCAGGCCTGATACGAGCTCGGAAGATCCTCCAGGGCTGCCCCGAAGACATATACCCAGAGAGCGGAGAGCTGCTGCACGGGAATGCAAGAAAGTTGTGGCAGGGGACCAAGTCAATTACCAACTACAGAAAGGATGTAAACAGAGCTGTGGTCCAAGGCAGCTTTCTGCCAAACTTTGACAGCATTCCACCATCACCGCAGAGGCATCCTCCTAAAGGCCTCCTGCATTTGGACAGGACTGGGCTCTTGGGGACACGCATGAGTTCTCAGGGCTCTGAGGCATGCGAATCCCACCAGAAGGCTGCTAAGCAGAGTGTGCAAACACCTCTGATGTCTACGCCTCACAGGAAACATCCCACGCACCTCTTAACTCTCTTGAACTCCAAAAAAAGGGAAAAAAAATCTCTGGAAAAGCAATCACAACATGCACGGTTACTTTTTTTTTGGATTACAGCTTCCATTTTCAGGTGACCAAGCCTGTCAGACTGTTAAACCGGCAGACCTGGGCGCTGGGCGTACCACCACCCAGCTGTAACTACATCCTGGAATTCTCCACAGACAGACCTGACAGGGTGATGATAGACTTCAGCCCCAAAACACACATGACCGTGCCTCCACCCAAGACAATACCATCATCATTATTTGTGAATGACACAGCCATCCTTGACCTCATGGAAGGGAAGAAGGAGCCATTACAGGGACTCGGTTCACAAGATCGCTGACTATGTGGAGGATAATGACCTTGTTCTTCAAAGACAAAACCAAAAAAGTCATTCTGGACTTCCAGAGGAGGGTCCCCTCCCTCCTCTGTCTCCTCACCATTAAAGAGAACAAGGCAGAAAAAAATGAGAGTTCCTTGGCCTTTACACGTTGGAAGCCCTTCCTATCAGCATTAGCAACGACGCCAGTCTGGCTGCAGCTAGTCACGAAATGCTGACTGGCTCAGGTTTGCTCAGAAACACCGTCCACACCCAGCGCTGCGGGAGGAGACAAGGGAGCACCCTGAGGAGCAAGCCCGGCTCACACCCCGTTAGTGGGTGGATTCCAGTTACCACCTGGAGAGCAGCGCAGCATCTCTAGCACACACTGCTGCCCATTACACCCCCCCGCCAACCCCCCGCCCGGTGGCACTGCACATTAAGAAAGGAAAATATGTCATTCCACAACTCATTTACACTCCGAATCACCTTATTCCCTCTTCCCTCATCTCGCCATCTGTTCCCTTTTTTAATACAAAACATGATTGAAGGAAAGCAAAAGAAATTAAAGCAGCCAGTGCACCGCCGGGACTGCGCCCACAAGCGCCATACATCATGTTGCTCATCTTTTCCCGTCATAAATCATTTAATGGCAGAAAAAAGAGAGGATAGCGCATGACCATACACACAAACGCTTGGTTTGACTGCAATCAGAGGGGGCTTTTTTTGTCCAGACTCCCTCTTAGAGTATGTTCTGGTGGTGGCCCTCCAGAGGGGAACCCTGTGTGAGCACCCTGGTGTTTCATCCCCACTTCGACCTCGTGACCTTTGCTTTGTGCAATGACATTGGCTGGAAGATACAGAGGAGCTAGCTAAATAGGAAAAAAGACAGTTTCTAGTAAACAGCTCGTGCTATTTCAGTCTTCAAATCCAGACACTGCTGGAAAAATGAGGAAAGCAATTATCTTTGTACCTGATAACTGTTTTCCATTTAGCAGAAGGACGCTCGTCTCAAGCAGCTTACAAGTCGGATCCGTGTCTGACATCTGCAGGTGTGCGAGCTGCCGGGGTGAAAACGGTTCCACTTTAGCTCCAAAAGCAGCAGATGGAGGGAGGTTTGAGTGATTTGCAAGCGTGATTATGTGGCCGCCAGTGAGGAAGGGGATTGACAAAACCTGTTCCGAGCTTTCTTTTTACGTAAACGTGTCAGTACTTGGATGCTGGTTGGAGCATTGCAGCGTAATTATGCAGAAAGCTTGTGAGGGAAAGCTGCCGTGCAGCTGCTCAGATTTGGAACATTACTTTTAGTTATGACAGAATGATGTGGTGATAATTGCAAAATGAGTCAATACAGAGACGATAAACGTAAAAATCAGCCGTCGATTTAATGTTGGGACACCATAATGATGATTTATTATGAGCCTATTTTACCCTTTTTTTTCATTAGGAGTGCTGAGGTTATGCATATTTAGTTAGTTCAGAAATCGTGAAAGTGTTTGAGTTCCTCTGTCTGTTCGGGATTCATTAGAAGAGGTCATTGTCATTGACTGTTTGTAACCCAGTATATTTCGGAGAAAAACATGTTTATTTCAGCCTTAAAAGTCTCAAGGTTAGCAATATAAACATCAGAGTGAGAAAGAATTTAATAATACTGCAATGTTCTGCTTGACTGAGAGGCCAACTAAGGCTCTCACGAACTATCTGATTAGTATGCATAAAAAAGGGACTTCTTCTTCTTCACCTTCGGATTAATTGTTTGCTACAGTAATGACTTTGACCTCCGCTGCTAAATTATGCAAACTCCTTTTGCATCTGTGCTGCAGGACAAACCGGTTGAAGGTGGCAAGTGAAAGCATGTAATCATTTTAAAAGAGTTTGAACAGCTACAAAGGAAGCAGGAACCCTGCTGAACATTTTACAGGTGCTGACAGAGTAGAAGGTTTCAGATCTCACTGTGCAAAAAGCAGCAGAATCCGCGTCTGCTAGTATCTGTAGCTCAGTCAGCGAATGTTGTTTTATGGCATTACTTAAGTCTTATGTAAATGTTGCACTTTTATTGCAATATCATGATACAAATAAACACTTAGTGTAGTAGCATTTCGGCAAAATTAGTGTTACATTTGTTTAAAAAAGAAATTGCTATTGTGTACATTGTGTAGTCACATGTGTTTAACCTACCTGCATTATTCATCACAAGGATAAGAAGATTTGCCAAAGTTGGCTGAAACATGATAAAATGCTGCTTTTTCTATCGCACACATATTGATCCAAATAAGCTGCAATATTTATCTTTATTTCTAGCCAACTTTCCACCAGACTCATATTGTGAAACCAGTCCTGATGACTAACATCGGGAGAGAAAAAAAAAAGAGAATATTGCGCTGGTTCATCAGTTAGCAGGCAACCTTGGCAACAAGGCTCTTTTGTTCTTCTTTTAGAGGAAAAGAAAAAAATCCTTTGTCTGATCCAACTAAGAAATTTTCCCAGTGTTACAACTAACCATTCTGCAGTGTGTGGCGGTGACCGAGCAGCTCAGCGCGCAAAACAAAAAGGTCACAGCGGCAAGAAGAGAATGGCGAGGACAGAATGGTAAGTGAGGCCCACGTATTAGACAGGAGACATTCACACGCATCCAAAGCTTTTAACAATAAAATTAATTTAAAATCCAGATATGTAATGTACTGCAGGGGCATAATACAGCCTAGAAACCACATTTCACAGACAGAAAATGGACTTAACAACAAAATTCAGTGGCAGCCACAGGAAAGGTGTGGCTATAATAAATAAAACAGTTTGGATCAGCAGGATTTTCCTTCATATATCACTGAAGTTCCACAGAGACATATGAAAACGGACCTATTGTTCAGTTTGCAGAAATCTTCCTGTCAATAGGTTCTTTTTTAAGCCTTGGTCATGCTATCAGTCGTTATGGCGGGGATGAGAGATTGGTCTTTTCTGTCGCAGTACATTCAAAGTTGCAGCTGCACATGGGCTTTCTGTCTAAACCGAGAGAAGATAACAATCGGTAGATACCACAGTACATTCAATGTCAGCGGCGAGCGATTAGCATAGGTGTGGCCCTTGTGTGTGGCTGATGTCATTTCAATGTGTATTTCAATGACAATGCTCATATACTGCACTCATTACTATTCCAAGGCTGAGACAAAGAGGGCAGGCGACAAAGGCAGAGGAGCACAGTGGTCGACAGAATGCTAAATGCAGCACACGCGTCCACGTCACCAGTCCAGGCGACCCCAGAACTCATCATCAGCGGCACCGCCAGGTCTTACTTAAAGATACACACAGGCCCACGGTGCCAGTGGATTCAGAATGACTCTGATAAATGATGAAAGAAATCAAGATCCGACGCGCACAAAAACACACACACACACACACACACACACACACACACACACACACACACACACACACAAACACAAACACATAGGACTGGAGTAAAGCTGCAGCAGAGAGGGTGACAAGCTGGAATGGAATGGCATCATATAAACGTCGAAAGTAGCATTCCAAATTCCAAGCAAAACTGATCAAAGGTGCAGATTGAGGCTGCAGTTTGGTCCAAACAAAAAACACATTAAGACAGGGCAGGGTGAGGATGAGAGTAACTAAGAAGGTATCTTAAGATAGCGATTTGTGCAGGGAGGAGTTCTCGTTTCACTGAAGTTCCGCAAACTCAAGAACCATAATCTGAATAATGGCAGGTGCTCGTCTGGCTTTTAAAAACCCTATTCCAGTTCCACACTATATGTATGAATACATGTACTGAATGTACCATATGTCTGAATACACTCCAGTAACAATTTTTCCCTTTTCTAAAAATTACCCTTATTAAAAAAAGGGTAATTAGTGCAAAACTGTCACTGTACCAGATGCTGACAGGTAATTTGACAGATGGCCTTTTCAAAACCATTAGAGTCCGCAGAAGCATGAGCAGAAATTTTTGAAAATCACAGTAGATGCATCTTGGGATTGTTGCCACCGTTATCATCAGCACCGCTAACTCCCAGATAAGTGCCAATCAGCTTGACATTTTACCCCAAACAGATGTTAAACTGAGTCAGATGCAGCAGCTGTGCTTACTAAATAGTAAAAAATGAACTCAGCGAAAGCGGTGACGTTTCTAGCTGCTCTAGCCAACATCTTGCAATCTGCTGTTGCCACTGAGGTGACGCTCCCCAGCAGCGCGTGTTAAAAATAATGATGGAGTGAGTGGATGTGGCCATCACGTGCACGTGTTTATATACTCTGCGTTTCCAGCAGATGCATCAGCTGTTACTTCACCCTGCCATCCAAGCAGCTGTGGTTTCTGTCAGCTACATTTAGTCCAGAAGACATGTGAAGAGCAGTTGTTTTTTGCACCGTTACTGTCTGGGTTCTTGCCTGGTTTGATGCTGAGCTGCTTTACGGACCCACCTATAGCGTGGGAAATTACGCATTATGGCAACAGCGGTGGATTTGCTGGGTTGCCATGGAAATAAGGGGTCAGCTATTCAGATCATGGTCCTCAAGTGCACCTAAGTCAAAAGCAACCAGACTTCCTTCTGGCTGAACGTTAGATGTGTGATTACAGTCAAGTTTCTTTCTTTTTTTCTGCGTTTCCCGATGGGAACCGTGACCGCGCAGGGATGGAAAAGTCCCGAATGGCTCTCACACGGTGACTGAGACAGAGCGTTAGAGATTAGCCACAAATTGCCCCCACACTCCAAAGAACAGGATAAAAGCCAAAGCAGTTGAGTCTCATCTCTTCAAAACTTTCTTTACACTTTCCACTGTTTTTTTTTTTTAAGATTTTGTTGTTCCAGACAGACAGAATCTTTTCTGTCTGACAAAAACATAAAAAAAACCCCAAACGCCCATTTTTAGGTTTGTGAACCAGGTTTTTACAGCTGGCTGTGTCACAGGCGGCTACACGCAGTTTGGTTTGGGTTCCACCTCATGTTTAATTTCCTCACACTCACGACTGTCCTGATCGCTTTCACCTGCGCCGCTTTAACCTTGCCCCGGGTACTTTCTTAGCCACTTCGTTGACTGCTGAGTGCCTTTTAGGTGAAAGGCTATGGTATTTTTGTTCCTTGTTTGAGTCATTTATTTACTCTGCCGATGTGCCTGAATTCCACCTGCTCCTTTTTATTAGAGAGAAAAACTCACAAAAGCTGTCGCAGGTGTTTGAAGGAAAATTACAGCTTCAGTTCTTAACTTCTCAACAATCTTAAAGCTTTCCATCTGCCAGCGAGAGCAGCCGTGTGGGTCCAGTCCCAGCAGGAGATAAAATATACACAGAGCATGCAAAATTGGTAAAATGAAAATAATTGTACACTTAAGTCCAACAAAAAGCAATAAAAAAAACAGGTTTGTATTATGTTTTTCTCTCTACCCTCTCAGGTTCCCTAATGATCATTTACAAACAGACAAATGAGCATTTTTTTTATTTGATAGGAGCCAACATCTCCATGCTCTGCTGCACTGTAATATGCATGGTCGGAGTCTCGTCCAGAATGGCATAACCAGCATGTAAGCGCAGGGAGAAAGTCTTCTTCAAATGAAGTTTTCACTCGCACTGGGAATTCAAATATTCTTTTTAGCTGAAGGCAACCCCCAGGGCAGGAGTTCGTACAAGGGGATTTGGTGCTTTCACTGTCTATGAAACCAGTCTTTTGGTTTTTTTTGTGTTTAAATCAGAGTTACCCCATCAGAAAGGGAGAGTATTTAAAATAAAAAGCTCTCGCCCAGGTTTGAGGGGACAGGCCATTATCTTGCTGGTTCATTATGTTCCTGTTCTTTACTTGTTAGGGATTTCTTACCGGGGTGTCCGGGGGCCCTTCTTCTAGCTCACCTTCACCTTTTAAATCACATTAGCTGGCCAGCTTAATTGAGCCGACTCCCACCAGGGTCAGAGCCCAATCGGCATCTTCCGATTCAATCTGCTGCTAGTGAGCAACATGGCTAACATGAAGACGCTGTGTCAAATATTTCTGTGTTCCTCTTCACATGTTCTGCCTTTTTGTTAGTCTGTTTTTGTCCACATATTGAAGCATCCTTCAGCAAGACAGTGTGCGCAATAGGTTCTTTCTCTAAATGGGCACATGGCACCCTGCGAGGTTGCCATCGTGTAAACAGAAGCGTGACAGACAAATGCAAATACGGTGAGAGGCACGACGCGCTCTCTCCAGATTATCCTGCATCTCTCTGGTCAAAACTGCAATAATGACGCCGTTTTTCCAACAGCACTGAAAAACAGACAGAAGGTCATTTCTTTCTCCGAATTATACTGCGAATAGTGTCTAAAGAGAACTAAGAGATGAAAAGGAACAATGTGGCATGTGTGGAGTCAGAGCCGAGGCGCTGATTGGCGTTAATCCTCCTTTGCTCACAGACGATGTTCCGTGCCGAAAGTCTACGCAGCAACAAAATGCTTTTCCTGGAAGCATCATCAAGTAACAACAGATGCAACTGTGTCTAAGATGATCCCATTACTCCTGTAATATTTTTTTTTCATATATTAATCTTCATGTTCTTTCCTTTAAAATTATAAACTCTGCAGAACTGATCGTCAGGCTTTGTTGGTTCCACCAGAGTACTCAACCATTCCTGGTGTGATTGGGCTGACACACCTCTCTGTATAAGTGTGTCACGGGAAACAGCGGAAGTCCGGAACTACATAAAGCCAACATTACCGGGTCAGAGCGAAGCACATTTAGGTTTGATTATCAGTGGCTTCAATAGAAAGCTTCAAATAAAGCGAGCGTGTCACAAACGCAGCGGTCCTAAAAGAGGACCAAACAGGTTTAATCAGCTTAACATCAAGGAAGCTGAAAAGCACTCACGTAGATGCTGTTTCACAGAAGTCCGATAAGACATCAGAATGAAACTGATTAAAGGGGCACTGATGTGTGTGAAGAACAGTCACGATTAGGCCAGTCCCTGTTTTTTTTTTTTTTGGTAGTCTTTATCACTGTCGGCAGAGGTCAGAGTTTGGATTAAACAGCTAATCAGAAAGTCTGGGAATGTTCAGTCCGCTTGACCACAGAGCTGAGAAAGTGAACATGTGCGTGCCCTTTCCAGCCAAGGCCAGCTGCTTTCTCCTCATCCGAACCAGCAGAGGCAGAACCAGCTTCTCCTGCATGGCCCAGCCAGATCCCACCACTCCCCCACCCCACCCCCCGCAGTGCTGCTTCCGTGGGCCAGCTGGAGGCCACATTCCTGATCAAAACCACTCCGTGTCTTTCTTTTAAGCACCGAAATTAAATTAACTTTGTCTTTCGTCCTGATCAGGAAGAGTCTTGTAGAAACATAATCAAATTAGGTTTCATTAGGTTCCTCTTTATTTTCTCCACTGACTGTTTGGTGAAACTGCATTTAGTTGAATTTGTCCAAATTCTCACAATAAACCTATATAACAGGGAACGTACCGCTATTTATTTTTTGTCATTGTGATGAGAGAAAAACAAGTCCTTAAATCTCACTGGGAAAAGCCCCAAAGTCAAAAGATTGTTACTGCATTCAGAATAAATCTTAAATGATTAATTCACATTTCATACAGAATACTGATTAAGATGCATTATTAAGTCGTGGGTGTTAAGAGCTTGTTATCACATTCCTTTTTTTTTCTTCTCATTTTGATCTTGATCTGTCAGATCTGCTTTGTTTGTTTGTTGTTAAAGCTCATTAAACCCTCGCTTAGACATTATATTCACGCTCTGCTGATGGTCACACTGCATGTATCAGATTAAACAGCAGGGGAAAAAAAAGTCATTTACATGAAATCTGAGCAAATGCTTTGATGTAATTAAACCATTGATGACATGAGGAGTTTGGTAAAAACTGACGTGTGTAAAAAAGAAAAATACATTTACTTCCTCAGTTGAGGATAAAGGGGAATTAGAAACAAACAAAAAGTGCTTTTGGATTTAACGTCTTGTAGAGAAAACAAATAGTATCATGCTTTGACGATCGATGTTGATCAGGGGTGTTAAAAGACAGATTAATTTAATTCATGTTAATGTGAAGGGCCACAATTGGATATTAATCCAGATCTACATGTCTCAGTAGACAAACTATTTATCACTATAATCAATATGTTAATGTGGGTCATTGAAATTCTTCTGCAAACTCAAGCACGTCCATTACAGAATAAATATCTACCTCCCTGAGTGTGAAAGGCACAATTACACCTCTGTTATTATTTGCTTTACTGGTGCAAATTGTTGTATTAGTGGTCACATAGGTCTCAGGCACAAGGCACTAACCCTGTTTTAATGAGCTATTTTGAATAAAAACTCCACTGGGCTTCATGTGAGACTCGGTGCATCAATGCAGACACACTTGCGAACAACTAAAACTACACTTAATCAAAAATTTCCTCTCCGCACGGCGCCAGTCTAGAAAGGAGAAAAATTCTAAAAAGAGCTCTGAATTCAATGTAAGGGTGATTTTTGCTAACGAGGGACCACCACAGTGGCACAGTGGTCTGTGAGTTCCCAGGTCCAGCTCTCCCAGAGGCTTGGATGGATGCATGGACAGATAAAATTCCCTTTTGGATAACAAACAGTACATTAGATGCACTAAACATGGGAGTGATTTTGTGACATATTAGTGCAAAACCATCAAAGTTCTAATTAAACAAATGAAGCCTTTAGCTTTCAACATTCTTTAATTTTTTTCTTTCCAAACTGAGTATGTTCAACTTTGTCTTTCTTTTAAAAATTGCTGTGATTTTTTGCAGCCCAGACAAAGCTTTCAGATGTTAGCATCTAGATCATCAGAAATTCAATTTAAAAGTGACCAGAACAAAAAGCACCGCGCAGCGCTTACACTGATTGAAGCTACATGGAAAACCAGTTTTGTTCCATTTGTCTTTGAATTTTGATCTCTGGGACGCCTGTGGAAAATGGGAGGACAGAGTGGATGCAGCTCATTTCCTAAATGCTAATGTGACAGAATAAAGATGAGGTCAGCGAGGCAGCAGAGTGAAATTGATTCCAGATCAGCTCTCACTTACAGCAGAAACATAGGCATGAATGTATTGATCACGGCTGCTCAGAAACTCTCAGCACTTTGGATGAAAACAGCCGCGGCTGGAGTCACCGGTGTCCTTCTCCTTTGCCCCCGTCCTTCTCTGACAAGATTGTGATTATCGGGGATCTGACTCGTCAGCTCTTCCCGCCGCTGACCTCCACGCTCAACAACTGGTCAGCATAACTTCAGTGGAAATTACACTTGCTGAAGCTGTTTTATCAGGAGTTACAAATTCATTTCCAGGTCCCTCTGGGTATTCACACACTTTCACAGCTTTGAAAAAGTTTGTGTTTTTTTCTTCTTCTTCTTCCTTTTTAATATAGTGTGGACCAGGCTTTTAAAGCTTGGCATGGAGCACGTCTTTCCTTCCGAATTCAGGTCTCCATCTCTTTTCAAAGCTTGTCCTTGAAGTTTTACTTAATTTATTTGAAATTCAATGACAAAAGAGTGAGATGGCTTCTGCGCAAATATCTAATCATTCACAAGGTGACACTAAACACCTCCGAAGTGTCCCTCTTCCACAAATCCCAGTAATAAACAGAACTAACAAACATCACTGATTATTTGTGTGGAAGCGAGGGTCCGCTGGGCTTTCAGTCCCACTCCTGCGCACAGACCAAGAAACACGAAACAAACAAGATTAATAAATAACTGCGGTGCTTGTCCCCAGAGCCCAGCGGCTAACAACTCTTAACAAAACAGGTTTTCAAACAGTAGATGGATTGTCGGTAGAAATAAAAGGGATGTGCTTTGGGAGTAAAGTGAGGAGAGAGAGAGAGAGGGGCTCTACGACACACACACACAAAGAGAGTAAGAGACAGAGGGAGAAGGAGAGCCGGGTGAAGGCTTTATCCCCGAGGTCCCCTTTGAGGCAGCTCACAGCAATTAAATCAGAGTGTGACAGTTCCCACAGACAGGCTCCATCTGGGGACGGTGACCACAGATACCAACATACACTAACCAGCTTTTGTTTTATTACAGGAAGAACGCTTTTAATGATCTCAAACAATCCTCCTGCGGTTCACTACAGAGCCACCGATAACAAAAGAACATCTTGCTTTTTTTTTAAATAAAACTTGGGATTTGTTTAAGAGGGTTGCTTCTTCCAGAAACAACCCCCTCTGACACGCCGAGACGTACATGCAGGTTTTCCAAGTCTGGCTCTTATATGACTTTTGCAGACCCTCTGGGGTGTGAGGACGGCCGTGACTTGATCACCGCACTGCTGAAAAGCTGTTTAAGCATGCTGCCGTCCCGGTCCAACTGGAGCAGCGTCGCGGGTTATATTTTCAATTCAGAATAGAATAGAATATATGTTTATTAATCTCACAACGTGGAAAATTCACTGTTCCAACAGCATAAACAGAGAAAAATTTTGAAATAAAGAGAAAGATAAATAAAAATCCTACTAACCACTATATACACATAATAGAAATAAATAGCATATGTACAGGCGCTTTACATGATTTATGGAATATGAATATAATTATGAGATGATGATAATGCACAGGTGAGGAGATGAGTTATTGAGCATGTAGGTTTGGCAGTCCTGGTGTGGTACCTAGGATGCTGCATTGAACAGTCTGATGG